>LKNJ01000342.1:0-183415 GCA_002120245.1 Maccullochella peelii | reverse complement strand
AGGACTTAAAGGATCTGCTGCCAACGTCTTGGTGCCAGATACCACAGCACACCTTCAGAGATCTAGTGGAGTCCATGTCTCGACGGGTCAGGGCTGTTTTGGCAGCAAAAGGGGGACCTACACAATAGGCAGGTGGTCATAATGTTATGGCTGATCGGTATATATATATATATATATATATATAAAAACATCTTCTCCCCCCAGAGGATATGCGACAGGCCCGTGATGTCAACGAGGTGGAAAGTTGGTTTCATGCTCTCATTCGGAGCCCTGGAATGCTATCAATGCAAGCCAGAGACGCAGTGGAGAAGGGCCTGCGGTTGCCATGGTAACCTCTCTCCCGTCCATCGTGACTTGATGCTCCTCCAGGCTGAGGATGAGGTGGCACGAGGAGCAGGGAAATTATGGCTTAGGGAAACCTTTGACCACAAGCTTTGACACATCATCATCATCAACATTATCAGCCAATCTGCCTGAGGCGATGACATCGTTGTTCCTCCACCCTGCACGATTCAGGCACCCGGTGTGCCGCTGCTCTCTCAGTGAGCATTTTTAAAATCAACCATCTTTACTGGAGCTTCGTCACTCATTTGACTTCTTGGGGAAGGAGGAGGTGCGGTCATATGATCCTATAATCTTCTTGAAATCTACCAGAGTGAGATTAAGTTTATTTCATCTCACACTGAGTCTGTGTCACAGCTCAATCTTTGTGCAACCCTACAACCTTTAATGTCACAGTGATCCCAGATGAAGGGCATGAGAGTGGGATGAACAGCAGGGTGATTAAAATGTAGACAACAAAG
Source organism: Maccullochella peelii (assembly GCA_002120245.1). Lineage (NCBI taxonomy): Eukaryota > Metazoa > Chordata > Actinopteri > Centrarchiformes > Percichthyidae > Maccullochella > Maccullochella peelii. The sequence continues at coordinate 182,612 of LKNJ01000342.1, read as the reverse complement.
ACCCAAATATTTAATAAACAAGCCGCTCTGCCACCTAAGCCTTACACTGAAGTATAGGCCTTTCTGTTTAACATTTACTTAATATAAAACAGACCAATGATACAGTGAAAATAAAGAATAAGAGGGAATTTTACTCAGTGGAACAAATATTTTAGGAATATTACAGTGGTTCTGGAGGATATAGCCATGCCACTATGCTATTGGCTCACTAATGCAATATTGGGTGTCACAGATACTCCGACACAGTTATACAGGATCACAGTCACCTGCCCAATCTAATACAATCCAATACAACATCCCTGCAACAATGACTAGCTTTGTAAAGCTCGTGTCCAGCTATATTAAAGATGTTGACTCAACTCTGTGGTAATCATTTTTGAGGCTGTGATTGTGTTGTAGTATTGGACTGTATTACAGCATAAAATACCCAACATGTACCTATTATTTTGTCCCTATACACACCAACACACATACAGGTACTGTATATTGTAGGTACAGGCTTCACAATATGCAAAGCTACATTATTTTCTTTAAACGATTAATTTATGAATCACTTGGTTCATAAACTGTCCATGACAATTTCCTAAAAGCCCAAGATGTCATCAAATTACTGTCAAACACTCCAAAACACAAGATATTCAGTTTATTATCACATATGACAAAGAAAAGCAGCAAATCCTGACAACTGATAAGCTGGAACCAGTGAATTCTGGGAATTCTTCCTTTAAAAAAATGACGATTAATCGATTATCAAAATAGTTTACCATTTTTAGTCGATTACGTTTGTCAATCCTGATCAACTAATCATTTCAGCTCAATATAAAATACTGTGTCCCTAGTATTTTGTCCTCAATGCACAAACAAGTGTTGTTTATTGTGGGTAAAGGATTCACCCACAAGGATTCAATATGTTGTTGGTGTGCAGCTAATGACAATTGTCTTAATCAATTTTTCTGTAGATTATTTTCTTGATTCCATAAAATGGCAGAATATAGTGAACAATGTCCAAAACAGTTTTCCAAAATTCAAGATAATGCCTTGTTTTGTCCGACCAACAGTACAAAATCTAAAGATATTCAGTTTATTACCACGTAAGACAAAGAAAAGCAGCAAATCCTCCCAATTAAGGAGATGAAAGTAGAGAATGTTTGGCATTTTTGCTTGGAAAATGACAAACGGTTAATCCATTAATCAAAATGGCTGCTGTTTACTATCGTTTACTAAACGATTAATCATTTCAGATCAACATGAAATAACTAACATATACATATTATTTTGTCCCAACACCTTCTAACACATATACAAGTCCTGTATATTGTGGGCTTAACAACATATTGAAGGGCTGCAACTAATGATTATTTTCTTTATTGATTAATCAAATAGTTCAAATAGTTTGGTCTATAAAATGGCAGAAACAGATTGGTAGGCTATTTTTGCTTAAAAAACGACCTAAATGTTTAATCGATTCTCAAAATAGTTGCTCATTAAGTTTCTGTCGACCATCTAATCAATGAATTGACTTTCAGGTCTACATAAATTACCTAACATGTACCTTTTGTCCCAGCACCTTACAACACACACTCACATAGTACTGTATATGATACAGGCTTCACAATATACAGTAATGCAATTCAATAGAGAAACACTACAATTTAACAGTTTAATCAACAGATCATATAAAGGCTCAAAAATATAAAATTATAGAATAAAACTCTATGAAATCATTACATTATAAGTTCCACAAAGGTAGCACTTTTTTTGCAGGGCTGTTGCACGGTATTGCAGTAGATTATACAGGTCTTTATCATTTTGTGCCCACCCACTGCATTACAGCGATTCATAGAAAAAACAACAGCACCAAAATCCTCTTGACAGATAAACTCAGACTTGTTTTCATAACCTGTGATGCAATCAAACACACCATTACCAGTCCTCTAAACCAACTGGAAACTGGGAACCACTGGGAAAAGTTTACCACCGGTGTACTCTGACCTGTTGTGTCTGACAGACCGTCATGCATAAGCACATACACAAACAAACAGACACACACACGGTCATTTGTCAACTTCAATGTTGATTGGCTGATCAATCGAAAAAACATGCCTCTATCAGGTGTTAAGATGACACCTTCAGGGCAGTGCCAGTCGGTTAAACACCCGTCTTGTGCCTGTATAGTACGTGGTAGTTAGTGACAATCCCTGTTCAAACAGCCTACCTGTAACTGTGCACGTTGCTCCGCTCTGCTGCCTCCTCTATGCTGCACAGCGCTGAGCTTCTCGACGAGGAAACATGTTGTCAGCATCGCACTGCAGAAACGCTTTGCTCGGACACACTCACATGCTACAGCTGATCATCTGAGGTAGATGGTTTTTTAGGGTAAAAACTGTTCTCTGGTGCGACATCGCCGAGGCAGTGTGGGAGATATCCCGGAGAGAGCCGCGACTGGTCTGACAGGCTGCTGAGAATCTGCACTCGCCACCGGGGAGCGCGCACAACTGTTCTCGTGCCCGCGCCTTGGATATTTTAGCCCCAGGGGTTCCCAGACCTTTTCAATGTCAAGGGTCCGAAGATGAGGTAGACGTGAGGGTACTATGCATGGAGCCCCTGGCTGTTTGATAATATTCACCAGTCCGAGGAGCCCCATCTGGCAAGTTTATGTGGTGTTAGGTAATGCTTGGTACAGAATTACATAACCATCTAGTGTAGGTGGGGTGGTAACAGTGAGAGGAGTGAAACCTGGTGTGCAAATCATTTCACCCTCATATATCATCTTATTGTGCTTGTCCACTGAAGGACATAATGGGAAATATAGCTATTCCTCCTCCTGCAAGAGCTGAAATCTTTGGGGTTGATTAGTTGATTGACTGAAAATTCAATACAATCGATTAATCGCTTATGTAATGTATCAAGCAAACACTAAACATCGGTAGCTTCTTAAAGCAACAGTTTTAAGAAGTAAAATAGACATTTTGGGAAGATAGCTTATGACTCTAATGTATGTCTGTTAAATGTGAAGATACAGGCAGAAAACAGCTAGCTTGGTTTAGCATAAAGAGCAGAAACTGGAAACAGTGGGAAAGCTAGCCTGGCTCTGTCCAAAAGTTTAAAAATAGGCTTACCAGCACCCCCAAGGCTCACTAATTAACGTCTCGTTTGTTTAACCCGTTTAAAAACCATAAAAACGACAGGTAGTAGCAACTTCCGTAAGTCTCAGCTGGTTGCCTAGCAATCTCATGTGACTCCAGGAAGTGACTGCTCCCAGCCAAGAAATAGTACGACACATAACCCTCCTAAAACCCCCACTTGTCGTTTTGACCTTTAGGTTTATGTGTAGATTAAACAAATAAGATATAGTATGTTTATTTGTGCGCTTTAGAGGTGTTGTTGAGGAGATTTTGGACAGAGCCAGGCTAGCTGGATCCCCCCTGTTTCTAGTCAATGGTAGGCTAAGCTAACCTGCTGCTGGCTGTAGCTTTATATTTACCAGACAAGAGTGGAATTAATCTTCTCATCGGCAAGAAAGTGAATACCGGTAAGCATATTTTTCAAAATATCACACTATTATTTTAAATGTGAGGTTTTGCAGCTGATTTTCTGGGAAATTGTGATGTTTTTTGACATCTTGTAGATCAAACAATTAACTGATTAATTTTTAAAAAATGTAAAAAAACAACAACCCACAAACAAACAAAAAACAGGACAAATTATTTGATAATGAGAATAGTTGTGAGTTGCAGCCCAAACTAAAGTCACTGATAGGAAAAGCTTGTTTTACTTAAAGAATGTAATATAATTGCTGGTGATAAATACGAAACAGTTTAACCAAAAACAATCTGCATATAATGTAGCAACTAGGCCTCTAAAGGTTTGTGTGTTTGACCAGTGGATTAACTGCCCTCTTCCTTTTCCTCAGGTGTATGCAGATGGCTGCTCATTTGTTTGTTTCCAAGCCTGCCAGAGGGAATTTGAACAAGAGCACAAAGGTCATTTGAGAGACCTCATCCTCTTTCAAGTTGTTTTCCTTGTTCTGGCTCAGCTACCACACAGTTCATTCCTTAACATTTGGGTGGAGACAGAGGCAGAGCTGAGGTCAAAATATTAATCATTGAACAACATAGAAGCATACATTTAAACACAGCCTTTGATCTTCCTTGAATATTTTTTGTTCTAAATTAAGTTTCACCTGCCAGATCTAAGACTACATTCAAAGAATAATTGTGTAAATCTTTTAGGAAAATTGAATTTGAAATGTGGCTCTTGAACTCCGGGGCAGCTGCCTGTGTGTCCTAGAATTTAAAAAACACCTGACCTGATTAAGCTGCTCCTATCGCCACACTATCTTCCCCACTCTCTACCCAACACTTACACCCTGTGTCCAGCACATGAACTACACCTTCTTCTTCATGGATGGGATTAGAGGAGCTCCAAGAGACAAAACCACAAGAAAATTAAAACCTCTTTTGATTTTTTTATTATATCAAAATACAAAAATTTGAGAGGAAAATTTCATATGGGACTAAGCATTTGAAATGATATGGTGACATGAATACAACACTGCTTTCATATTCTCACAGACATGCCATAGATGGAGCATAGATCATGTGCTAGACCCATGTCTACGTCATGAGCCACCAGGAGTGCGCCTGTGCGTTTTCCCTATAAAAGGCTTTTGACTGTCACTATATATCCGGGCCAGATGGTAACACGCCAGAGTGTTTTTAACACCATAGTTCGCTCAGGTTTCTGTTTACTCAATAAAGAAACGAGATCCATGGCAGTTGAACATGAAGAGTGAGTAAGACATGATCTCAGACGATATAGAATTCACTGGACAGCAGTGGCAAATGAGAGAAAAGTAATACAAATATTATACATAAGGCTTTGGTACAGCACCATACAGTATGAGTTAATTGCTCACAAAAAGTTAAGTGAAGCGTAATACCTGATGTAGTGACAGAACAGAATGACAAGTCTAAAAACTGACCAAAAAAAGGAGAAACATCAGGTTATCATTTTAAAACAGAGAAAAGTAAAAAAAATGTTTTTGCTTTGAAATATTTACATATGAACATTGTTGAATTAAAGAACATTATGGAGACAAATTATGTACAAAAGAAAACTGAATAAACAACATATAATACAGAATGTAAACATGTGATGTACAGCACAGAGTTCAGTGGATGAAAATGATATGAAATGTAAATTTTCTTCCTTTTTAAGCACTACTTGGTTTGCTTGAGTATGAGCATTAGCTAAAACAGTCAATGATGTAGTGCTTATTGTAGCCTAGGATAATAATACATTCTAGTTTCTCAGTGCTGGTACACATGAAAAAACAGAGAATATAGAAAATACTACATATTTCTATTTTCCGTCCAATAACAACCAGCTCGGATGTCCATGAATGATTGCTAAATAGGCGTTTTTTTGTATTGTCTCTACATGCAAGATTAATACAATAAAAAATCAAATCGGTTTCTAAGTATCATCCTACCAGCACCTAGTGATGCACTAAAAGCTGTAAGCAGAAAAATTGGGAAAAAACAAAAAGAAATTGAGCTAACAGTACGTCCAAAGCAGCCCTCTTAAACGCTGTACATGTTTCTGTTGAATATGCAAAAAAGAGCCCGGAAGACAACATCCATTCGTAAAACCCATGGAGAGGATGTATGAGCTTTCCCAATACCTTTCTACCAGGAGATTCAGCAGTAAATACAAATGTGGTCTGATGACTACTCATGGCTATACTGTACAGTACTAGTAGAAATTCTACCGTCAAAACGGTGGTGAGATGACGTGAGACGCTTACGCCCCTGCAGTAGTGTGCTTGAAAAACAGTGCTGTTAACCAAAGATGGTAGACCTACAGGAAGTGTGTAGAAAAGATCCCCTCATGACCTGACGATGCTCTTAGATTCCCTCCCATGTGTCTTGTGGCGTGTACTAATCTAAATCAGGTTATGTTTACTCCTTTTTAGGCTGGGTTAATATCATCACAACTATACTTTAGAGAGGGTACCTTGGAAGCACAGACAGACATTGCAAACACACTATAGAAAACAGGTCATCTTGAGTTCACTTGAATGTCACAAGTCTCTATTATTTGAGGTTATACTACTATTTTCCAGTATTGTCTATCACTGTCATCACACCATACTGTTATAAGGACCTATAGTGTCTACCGGAGCTAGTTTATTTGCTCAAACACACAGGGCTGAAAGAGTTGCTTGTGGAAACAGAAAACGAAAAAATCTTTAGACCTCTATTCTACAGCACCACAAAGTTAACATAGCACCAAGTCGTAATGTTCAAAGCAACTATGCCCTAACACACTTTTCTTTATCAAACTAATGTAAACACAATTTCCTCCACAGCACGTATTGTACATGACTATAGCATGTCTGTGACTCTTAGAAAAATGTTTCCTTCAGTTTATTTGCTTTGGACACCTGAAGGCGAAAGATCTGGAGTGAATCTACATGTGTGCTCATGAATGGGCAAAATACAGTATTACTTTGTTCCAGGAATATTATAGAGGGCAACACACTTCTGCTTCTAAAGCTTTTCCCAATGGGCATTCACGTACTATACATCAGAGAAAATACTACTTAACTTGTGCAGCCAGCGGGCAATAATACATTGTACGGTACTAACATTAAGGTTTCTTTTCTTCTCAGATAAAATAACATCTGCTAAAGTATGACAAATGAGGCACCTTAAAATGTTTTAAAAACATTATCCACTTAAAGCCGTACTGTAAGCAAATACTTTTATATATAATCTAATTTCTTTTTCCTTGGGATCTTCCCCTCTTTTCATACATCCTCGTATAAGATCGTCTTCCTGTAAAACATGGTTTGATTTATCTTTACAAATACAATACATACCATGTACAGTACATAACAAATATAGAATTTTTTTCTCCTCATATCTTACATGAAACCAATTTGTTAAAGTAGAATATGCACTTTGATGCTCACTTTCAGGCAATCATCACTTTCTCACTTGTCAAAAGAGTTTTGAGATTTCAGTAAGCAGACATTGAGTTGATTCATTCATGTGGATATTTGGCGGAAAACCTCTGATTTGTTGGTAGCAGATGAAAATATATCTGATGCTTCTTTGAGTGATTGAACCAGCGTTAGCAATAAAAGGAAACCAGTTGTTTTTGTAGCCGTCAGAACAAAGGGAGCTTGGCTCAGAGCCTGTGTGGGGCCCATTCGTTATTACCGCATACAGGAGTAACACAGAGAAGTAAAACAGTTTGGACTTAATGTGCCAACTGCTCATCTCACCAGTCGCACTATAAACAACGTAATGGGTCATTCAATGTACTGTGACATCGGGACATTCATTTCCTGTACAGCAAAACATACATTCATTATCGGTTAGTGTCGAAAAATTAACAAACATACAGAGAAGTAGCTAGCAAGTAATATACAGTTGTTAAAGATAAACAGTCAGGGTGGCCATTGTTTGAATATTTCCCATTGCTTGTTAACAGCTTTATAAAGCAATCACATTCTCCTCTAACAGCTGCTGTTAAACATTAACATTACTCTACTGGTTCGTTCTCTCTGCATGAAAACTCATGTACAGTGCTTCTGTACTTTTGCACCGAAGTTATATTTATTTGCCTTTTTTTCCGAATCTAAACTTCAGGTTTTTTTATTTGTATGGGTATTCTGGTTCTGTCCTATTACTTGGATATACACAGTTGAAGCAGATACCCATTTAAAATATAAATGTAAAAAAACAAAACAAAAACAATAAGAGTTATGCATCCTCTGTAGCATTTTCTCTCGTGTCCTTGGCAGAGAAAGTAAAAACACACATAATATTGGAGTCCCTCACTCCCCCGAAGAGACAAATATGAGAAGGCGAAGGAAAAGGCAGTTTATGTTAGAAAAAACAAGAGAGAAAAGGCAAAAAAGGCACCTCCAGACGTGCCACGTTTCACAAATGATTCCTTAATAATGAATACATACTACAGTACACTTCACAATTCATCACCCTGTTCTTCTAAAGTCCAACCTCTGTTGAATGTGTAAGTCCCAAATTATTTCCTCATGAAGGCTATGATCTTTATCTTAATGCGGTGCTATAATGATGAGTGTAAACACACTGAGCCATCAAGCACTAAAATTAAGACAGTCTTCTAATGGTTGGCATCGGATCATAAATCAAAATAAACACAATATGCCAGCTGATAATAAGAAGCTTCTAAATTAGGTAAAGTTAAGCCATATTATCCATTTGAATGAGTGCAGTGTGTGATATAAACCTTTTTATCCATACGTTTCATATGTAAAAAGGTCAAGTACGTACAGTATACCACAAGAATTACAGCAACTCTGCGTTTACTCTGAGGTATATTTTGTGGTAAGAACCCTGTGTTTGAATACTGACACTATTTGTATTGTAGGAAAGGTAGACTCATGCCCCTGTCCGAGGATGCACCAGGCTTCACAGTACACTGTATCACTGAAAAACCTAAAGATATGGACCCCTCAATGACCAGTGAGTGAAAAATCTTTAACGTGTTGTTACATACTCAACCAACACATTTTTATTACTGTAGGAGGAAGCTTAATTCCCTTGTTTTACGATTTATATACATTATATATTTTCAGAGCATTTTCAAGTGAAAGTCCTCAGAGACAAGTAGTGGTGACAACCTCAGAAAAGCCATTGTTCTTGTCTTCAAATAAGATTTCCATCCCCGGAGTATTCAGCTGGATGTTTCCCCGCTCCGCAAACACCGACTAACTTTTAGAGATTATGAGAAATGTATTAGCTCGATACAGGGACTGGGGTGGAGCAGGGAAGGCTGAGGTGGGGGTTTTTCCAGGGGAGGTCAGTTTAGTCGAGTCCAATGGCTTGGTGGGCACACGTGTCAGCGTAGAGTCCCATAATTTGGGCCCTCGGAGTCTGCACTGGCCAGAATGCCTGTCTGGTCGTCCTCAGACTGCCTGCGTTGCAGGAAGGAGGTCAAATAGAGATAGGGGTTCTTCTTGTTTTGCCTTTTCCTCTTTCTGTGGAAGTTGAGATTCTCTTCCTCTTGGGGTGTCTGAGATTGCTGCCGGGTCTGAGAGGGACACACACCTGAAAGGGAGGCGAAGAGAAAGCACAGGAGTAACACACCACCCACATATTTGGTGATTAATCTCTTTTCTCTAACCGTCGGACAAACCTGTTCTCCTTCCGGAGGTTGTGTTGTTATTATTGTTGGCAGCCACTCCCTTGGATTTAGTATTACAGTGGTGTAGCAGTGCTGGTAAGCTCTCAGACCCGGCAGGATCACTAGACGCACCTAGAGGTTCCCTGAGAAGAGGAGAGACACCACAGCATACATTGTTCTGCATTAATTCAACAGTCGTGTCTGGTCCCGTCTCAGATGTGAAAAGTCAAAATGACACTTTGCATTGCTATTTCCAGTAGGTGCTATCATATGGTTTGATGAGCTCTTGTGCTTCTACTGTGAGCCCTTTCACTAAGATGATGAATTTCCACTTTCTATCTGCAGTGATGGATGATAAAAGTTAGACACAAAGGAAGAAAGAGGGATAGAGAGAGAAAAAGAAAGAATAGTTGATATAAGGTGGCAGTGGATTTGGTGAATTTATTGGCTATTAAGTTTCTTCTCAAACAATCATTACATTAAAGACCCAGTTCAGGATTTATAGGAATGATGCTAATACAGACGAGATATTTATTCGTAAAGGGTAAAGTTCTCTAATTGTAGGTCCCATAATTGTAATTTAAGATTAGAGACATTTTGTGGTCTTTGCAACAGTGCTAAAAATAAATGGAAACAAACACATTTCAAGTTTAGACAATATTTGCAATTACTGTGCTTACTCAGGTTTGGGTCTTTAAATAGTGACTGCTTCAGAAATGCGGTCAATATTGGTCTCTTTGCTGTATAAAACTCATAAAATGAAAATAATGTCTGGAACCATAAAATGTCTTTTTGTAGAATCTTCCAATACCACTATTTTCAGTATACAGCAGATGCATGAGCGTTTCTCTGAGAGTTTGCTAACATGAAAGTGAAGAATGTGTGCAGTTGTTTTAAGGCAGAAAATAAACAGCTCTTTTTGAACCCTGAAGAACTATTTTCATTTCATGAGTGATGAATACATGCTACATTTAATGAAAAATAATCAATGCTCAATCAGTGAACAAATACATCAGGTTATAGTATCTTCTCTGTCATAGTATGCAGTCTGTCTTAGAAGCAGTTTTACCTCATACCGAATACTCTGGTTTTGTTGTCCATCTCTCATAGAAAGATGCAATAAAATTAAGTCCAAATAATGTCACAGACTCTTAGGATTAAAGTTCAAGTTCATGAGGCTCAATGTTGGCTCAATGTCTTTGCCTTTCAAAGCACTGAATGCAAACAGCTTCAAAACCTGATTCAATGTTTCATTAAGTCAAGTTGTTGTGCCAAACATGTATTGTTTCAAAAGGCATAGGAACACAACGCTTTAGAGATGATGTCCATCACTTGTCACTGTGGAGAGAGAGATTGAGAGCCATTAGCAGAGGGGGGGAGACACATCTGAGAATTGCAACAGTCCTGGACAGATAGAGAACATTTCCATTATCACATAAACTGTGTGCAGAGGCCACAGTGTGTTATATATAGTATATTTCCATAGACATGAACACTGTACAGCACACTTTCATAAACATGAACACTGCGTACAGAGGCTTCACCATGCTGACGGGAGGAGATGGCAGGAAGAGGAAATGGCCGTTAAAGAACAAGTCACATGACAGGAAGAGGAAATGGCCATTAAAAACAGTCACATGACAGAAAAACGAAAGCACTTAGGACAACAAATGTGACAAAGAATTTAGTTTGAGAATTGTTATTTGTTTGGTCGTAGAGAGAAGTTTAGAGAATGCATGCATGGCATTTTGCACATGGAACAAAACTTTAAAGGGGAATACTCCAGTCTATCATTCATGTGCGTCCTCTATTGATTCAAGGCTTTTTTTGGTGCAGGGAAACATGTCTGTATTCAAACAATCAAAAGACAAAAATGCTTCTCCACAGTCCAAAACCGCTCCTCCTGCTTGCTCACAAGCCTAATTACTGCAGCCTACGCCACAGCAGGCTTACTGTGCCTTGGAAGTGTATTGACAAATGTGTCGTGCAGTCATTATTACCATTAGTTGTACTTCACTTGAATCCAGCACAGAGGCACAACCCAAAGCGATTCCCCTTTAAAGGAGAGAGTGATTAGAGCCCTCCCCCTGCTGACCCCTCCCCTCTCAGACATGGGTCCGACCCTTACCTATTGCGGCGTAGGGGACCGGGTCACAACGCTGCCCAGATAGCTGAGATCAATCAAAAACAAATCACGTAAGACCCTTACCCTCTATAAAGCAGCAGCCCTATAAGCTACCTTCCCTTAAAGGCCAGTGATAGTGCAGGAGCAGGTCTCTGCTTCATGGCTGTAGCTACTGTATGATTGTAGCTTCTAGGGTTGTGAGGTGGGTGTGGGGGCGCAGGAATATGTACAGCAAAGAAATACTATGGGAGATAAAGTATATGAGTCTCAGCTAGGTTTTTATGTAGGTGTAAAAGCATATAACTTCCTGTGTTATGTCTGACAATCTGTATACAAGGGCACTGATCTATCAGAGTTGGATGTCATGGAAAAAAATGAGATTTGATTGTAGTATTCCTTCTTGAAAAACTGGCTTAAGCTCAGAGTTTTTATCCTTATATAGTAGGTACCAATTTCTAATAATGCACATTTTACAAAGGCTTCATTAATGGTTGATAAATCACTTAGTAATGCTTTATAACACTGTAATAAGCCATAATAACTACGTTTGGGTTGCCAGGTTGTGGCTGGCTTTTATCCTCCTCCAGCAGGATAATTGATTTGTCTTTTAGGCTCAACTTTGAACTTCTGGAAAAGGGCTGCAGAACATTTGGACCAGAATCTTTTCAGTAACAACTTATATAAGAACCCTCTATTAATGATTTATTAATGTTTATAAATACAGTACAGATGACTTACTAACTTTTGCTGTTGGCCCATTATTCATAATTTGTTAACATTTATAACTGCAGACCTGATGGTTTGTTACCCTTTATTAATAACTGTTGGGTTGTAACTGTTGTATAAAAATTAGTAAACAATTCATTAACCATTAATAAATCTATCAGTTACAGCTTATAAATACTTTATAAAGGGTGAATTATCAGAAAGTGGTACCTTTTTCTTTGTATGTAATATATTGTAATACAAAATATGTAAATGTTCATCAGATATACATTTACTTGTTAAAAGTTGAGCATAAAAATAACTTTTGCTAGGGAATCACATATTAAGTTTTCAAGTTCATACTTCTTTCAATAATTAATCTGATCAAATTTAATTTATATCCAGCTGTGAAAAATACTTCAGTTCAGAGTTTCAATGTTCAAAATGGGGGACAGAAAAAATGGCACAGTTTTAAAAACAGTAAACTTGAGGGTTTCTGTAGCCTGTAGCTTAATGTTTCAACTAAATGTTCCTGTAGTCATTATTTTTTAAGTTGACTTCAGTTTGCATTATGATCGATATTTTACGAGATTATATGAGCTATCACATGATAACAATAATAATACATTATCTTAAAATCAAACTGAGCTTTCACATGCCATCTAGTTTAGGTAACTGTCATGTTTATGAACTGATACAATGTGTGCTAAATGCAATTACATGCCTTCTGCATATTAATGTAAAATATGCATCTTGATTATGCCTAAATGGAGACATCAAAGTAAAACTGTGGATAAATACTGAGGAAATTTGGAATAGTGAGCAGATGAGGAGACAAGTCTCCCCTTTAAATAAATATGTGACTATTCTCTATTGGAATGGATCACCTACCCTGAGGCTGATATCTGGAGCTGAGAGGGCTCTGAGGGTAGCATCTCCTCCTCTGTCCTTCTCTGGGATGGCCTCTGCCCGAAAACATCCCTGCCCTCCAGAGGGGGAGTGGGGGACTGGGAGGGGTAACTGGCTGCAGTGGAGGCATAGGACATGTGGGCGTGGTAACTGGGGCTGGGTTGCCCGCCGCCCTGGCTCTGAGTGGGAGAGGCGGTCAGGGAAGACCTCCGGGAGAAACTGACCGAGGGCTGCAAGGTGAGCTCAGGCATCTCCAGAGACCGAGAGGTGCGGAGGATGCTGGGGCGCGGAGGGGGACGCACTAGAATATCTGGGGAACCTGGCTGGGTGCTAAGAGGGCTTTGGGAGAGTGGAGAGAGGCGGGAGGGCTGGAGTACTAGCGGGGGTAGGCTGGGGTCTGCCCGGCGCCCCGCCCTCGGGCTGAGCCAGGACTGAGGGCTACTACTGGGGGCTGTGCTTGGGCTCCCTGCACGGGCTGCCGGGTCAGGGTAAGGCAACACTGGTACACCCACACCGTGGGCCGTGTGTCTGAGATGGCCGAGACTCTGGGCCTGTTGCATAGCTAAACGCCTAACCGGAGGCCCCAGGGGCCTGTCTCTGCCTGGAGGAGCCACAGGGACCTCCAGCTGCAGGAGTCCAGGGCTTGTTGGATCCTTAAGGGAAGCGAGGTGGAGGTGACTCGGGGGGAGAGAGTGAGGAGGGTATGGGGGTGGGTCAGGGAGGTCCTGTGGATGATGTAAGGGATGGTGAGGTGGGTATATGAACCGTGGACCCTCTAGACCCAGGAAGGGTAACTCATGAGGCTGCCAGCTTTCAGGTGAGCGAGGAGGAGGGCTGTGTGTGTGAGACAGAGAATGGCCAGAAGCAGTGTACTGATGGTGCTCCATCTCTCCACTCTCCTCGGGGATGGAGGGATAACCAAAGGGCCCCTCAGCGGTGCCTGGGGGGGAGGACAGAGCGGAGCTACGCGGGCTGATGTCAGGCATGTAGAATGGTGGTGGAATCCCTGATTCTGTGCGGCTGCCTAGATACCCATAGAATGGGCCCTGGGGAAAGCCCCTGTAGCGGGAGGCCGGGGCCTGCCCTGAGGCGTGAAGTGCACTGCCCTCTGCAAAGCTCATACCTTCCATGGGCCTGTGTAGGCGGGGGCTGTAGGTGGGGGGCTGCGTTGACTCCAGGCTGGAGGACGTTGGGGAGAGCTGGGGCCGCAGCGTGGGCATGATGGGCGGCAGAGGCCCGGGGTCAAAATCATTCTCCTCATCAGACTGCCGGAACTCAGGGTACATGTCAGACTCCTCTGCGAAGGGGAAGCCCTGGATGCGGCGGGGCGGTGGGCTCTCCATGACGAAGCGGCCATCAGGGCCGCGGCTTATTAGCTCAATAGGCGTGGTGACCTCTGCCTCATACTTGGACACACTGTATTTCTTGCTGGCTATGGCACGCTTGGTTTTCTTGTAGAAGGAGAGCTCTTTGTCTCTTTCTCTCTGAGGGCTGGGCAGCTTCCTGACGTACAGGCCTGGACCGTGGGAACCCTCTGAAGAAAGAGAGCGGGGTCGAGATGGAGGGGAGCTCTCTGGACTTATCTTCCCCGACGATAACCTGATAAATAAAATGCAGACACAAGGCATTGGCTTAATTTAACTTATACCAGATGAAACCCAAAGGAAAAGTACATAAAGTATTTTAAAAGAAAAGAAAAATCTCTGATGCTGTAAATGAATAGGCATGAATGCAGTTTCATTCTTGAACTAAACAGATGACACAATACAAAGCCAAAGCACTCTATCAAGACAGCCATAATGAACTGCATTATGATAGACCAGTTTATGGCAGCGGCAGCATCCTGATAGGACAGCAGCTAATGAACCAGAGTGACGGGATGAGAGGAGAACCAACGACGCAACCATGACAACCGTATCACAAATCTATTGAATCTACTTCTTCTTGAGCAGACGTGAGACCAATTTCCATGTGCTGCACTAAATGGTGATGTGAGGAAAGCAGATGACATCTAACCAGGCCTCATTTGCCCACACCAGGAGCAGCAGAGTCGACACTTACTGGGTCACCGAATGCATCAGGTAGACATACATTATAAAGAGTGCATATACACAGTACTGAACTGTACATGCAGCGGAGCTAATGCAGTTTAATCCCTGTATGGTGCGTGGAAGTCTGTGCATGCAAATAGGCCAGCGGTAGGCTTCACTACAACAAATACTCATTGTCAGTTGATAATTTCTATGCAATGCATTAACCATGCAGCCAAGCCAGTGCAGTGCAGCACACTCTGTATTTTGGTGCAGGCAGGCACTCACAGGGGGCTGGCGGGCGGGGGCAAGAAACTGCTCCTGGCAGGCTCGTCCCAGCAGGGCTCTACCCCTGGCAAGGGGGTGAGAGGAGGCCTGCGATGGGAGACAAACGACATGGGCCTGGTTCATCTTTGACTATGCCACTTGCAGGAAGGACTAAGTGTGAACTCCCTGATCTGCCTGGACCATTTCATAAAAATAAACAAAGGTATCTGATACTGACGATTTACCTAAAGTCTTAGACAAACAAACATTTATTCTGGAATGGGATTTACACAGATTATTGTCACAAATGAGATTCTTTTGAGATTGAAATGCAGTCATACATGTACACAAGATTTACACACAGACAGACAAATACACACATGTAGCGGATACTGTACATTAAATGTGCAGCTAAACAAAAAAATAGCATTATTAAACACTTAGAATCATGCAGAAAGCAGACAGCGTTTGAGGTTAAAGAAGACAGATGAATCAAAAATCAATACACATACTGCAGCTTGGGCACTCTGGGTAATGCTGACTTAGCTGCTTTTAACTTTCCTTGATCTGCCCATGATCCGCTAGAGGCGGAGGCTACTGTACATGTTCTTCCACACCCTTCAAGTATCCCGAACATATAATCAATGGTTTTTTTGTTTTTTTTAATCATCCACCTGGGCTTCTTCGTCTTCTTCTGTATGCTTATTCATTTTGTACATTTTAACAAATATACCGTCTCTTGCCTTATGCATGCTGTGTGTAATAACCAACTCCACTAACAAGGCTCTAAAAAAGATTGTGTATTTCCACTTGCCAGCTGCTTCAAAATAAAATTAACTGATTAAAGGTTTTACTGTTTATTGTTAAAAGGTACGCCTCTACACAGCATGCATGGGAAGATAAACTGTATAAAAGGTGCATTAGAAGATGCACAGTAGTAGCCACCTCTATTAGACTGCAGGGGCTCTAGCGTTGACTTTACTTACGGTGACTCAATGCTTTTCCTGAAGTGTGTCACCGACAAGGGAGGATCTGAGAGAAAAAAAACATTTAAATTTAGCATTTCCTCTGTTGAACACCACAAAGAGAAGTCAGACACATGGACGGATTATGAGACAACGGGCCACCAATCCTACATGGGCGCAAGACACCCAGACTCTTTGTGGTAATTTTGTGTCTCTTCGTAGTCATTTGATTGACTTTTTAACAAGAAATATTAACATTCACTTGGCCCAGGGGTGTACCGTGTTTCCACCGGTAGGCCCATTCACTAATCCATCCATGGTCAGACATGTGCTATATTTATTACATGTAAATTAAGTAGAGAGGGAGACCGACCTGGTTTACGCTTGAGTTTGCGACGGTGTTGCTTATTGACAAAGCAAGCTGCTAGAGTGCTGAACAGTACTGCTGCTGCCAGAAAACAGATAGTCGCCACAACACCCGCCACCACAGGCCGCGCCAGCCCCTCATCAGGCAACTCCGCAGGGGGGAAGGGATCTGATGGGGCAGACATGGGGGTAAAATGGAGAGGTTACAAACACAAAATGTCACAAATGTATTCCTCACAAAGGCCAAGCATTTCTGTGTGTAACATGTAATGCTTCTTAGTAAAGAAACTGACCTGTGCTAGACACTCCCACTACGTTGCTGCTCTCGCTGATCAGGTCATCCATGACAGCCATCACTCGAAACTCATACCAGGACTCCTGTCAGAGAGACACACCAAACACACTCTTCTTATGACCGTCTCATAGACTGATTTCTGTGTATAGTGCACCATATGTTCAAAAGGCACTCAGGTGACTGAGTTTTGAAAATTGCTCAATATATGATAATGATATATATGACAATTCTTCTATTTACTATTGTGTCATAATAAGACAATTATGATTTGCAGCTGTATTGTTTTCATATTCTTATTTAAGTACTACAAACTACCTTTTTGTAATTTTGAAACAGCTGTAATCTACAGCTGAATGGTTCACTGAAATGCAAAAAGGCTGAAAATAAGAAATTCATTATTGATGATGATGACAGTCTTTATATTGATGTCAGTTTTCTAAAACACATTGCATATGATAAAAATGTAGATTGTATAGAGATGGAATAATCACTTTTTTGAAAATAATGTTATTCCTAGATTATACTTGGGACCATGAAACGGGGAGATTGTTAACAAAATAGATTCTGTTAATTAACTTTACAGTAAATTATTCCTCCAACTTTGCCCCTGTGCCACACCTCACACAGCCATGTTTCTATATCGAAATATGTATGCAACTGACCTGAACGAGGTCTCTGGCTATGAGCTCAGTCTCAGTGGATGGGATCAGGTCATCCAGAACCTCCCACCTCTCCCCAAGGCGGAACTCCATGATATATCGGTCGACAGGAGAGGAGTGGTTGGCTGGAGGGAGCCATGTGAGGAGGACACCGTGCTGCGTGCGATTGGCTGTGAGGCACCGTGGTGGAGTAAGAAGCACCAGTGGTTCTGGGGTACCCAGAGGAGAGCCTGTGGACCAGAAATGTTGCACATAAAAGTTAACATAGAGGAAACTAATTCAGACATGACCCAGATAAAAGAGACTCCACCTGACCTCAGACTGAATACTGAAAGTTTTCTCTAATTTGTCTCCCTCTGCAATCCAAAAACAAAGACTAAACTTGCTTAACATGTGTGGTGACCTTTTACTTTTTTCTTTTAGAAAAAAAGCTTTGAGACCTGACACAGTTTTTTCTAATTAAAATTAAAATTTTGGTCTCAGAGACAAAAGAACAGGAGAAAAATAAACATTAAAAAGAAGTGATGTACCAGTTTAACCATCTGTTATTGTACATACTTCAAAAAACAAGAAAATAATACTATAATGACAGAATAAAGTATTGCATGTACAGGAAACATACAGTATAAACCAAACCCCTCATTGTCCACTGCCATTCATCTATTGGCCGCTATCCGAGTGTGCGAACTAGGTCAGAACTTTTCAAGCCTCATTTAACCTTTGTTGAATGAAGGTAAGCTTTCCAACACACTGTTTGTTGGCGACGTGTAGCAGAATCGGGTTTTACACTGTAAAAAACAAAGCCAGCATTGTGAGGAAGTTACTGTCAACGAGTCTTTGAGATTATGTTTTCTTAAATTCTCAGGTTGGTTAAATTCTCAAGTTTTTGTAATTGAGTTCTTCACAGCTTAGGGTCACTTATAGGTCACTTAATGCATCCATTTCCATATTTAGGGAAATGTGATACAACCTGACTTTTTTCACCAAGTGCCAGAGTTAGACTACATGGGTTTGAGTCAATGCACACACAGAGGACTTTGGGTGTGCCTTGATCTGTGCATGCCTTTATTCAGCACCTTCACTTCTTTGTCCTTTCCACTACATGGAGGAAAATCTAGCAATGCACTTTTCTCCCTTCATGCCATTTTTTTTTTTTTTGCTTAGTCATGGATTATGAATACCATACCCCTTTAATTCAGTTTCTGTTCAGGCAGTGGGATACAAAGACAGAATTGGCAGCGTGCCCTTGAGGCATGAGCTGGATTAAAACACACAAGAATCGAAAAGATGTAAATACACTTTAAAACAGCAGCTACATTCAGCTCAAGTCACTGACTAACCGCTTTCTCACGGTAAACATGTTGACTTGTCAAACACAGGTGGAACTAATAACATTAATAATGCCTCTGGTATTGTGCATGCTGGCTTGTTGGCACACCTAAATGGAACAGTGCCATCATTAATGTTATTAGCTACACCTGTGCCTTTCCTGCAATGACAACAGAAATGTTTGCAGTGGGAATTATCTATTGCATTCCTCAGCGCATTAAAACATATATTATCTGGTCCCATGTCTGTGCATGTGCTGGGTTTTTTAAAGCACATTATAATGGTTTCCTGGTTCGCTTTGTTCACCCAAAACAACCTTCTTCTCTTATAAAGCCTAAAAATCTCATACATACATTATATGGCAGATAAAATTGTGTCTGCTTAGTCATACTATAGCATCATCAAAATTATTTGATTGCTTTGATGTTTGATATTTGGGGGTTTCTTCTTTTAAACAAGAAGAAAGACAGGAGAGCACAAATGGGCTTAACAAGGAGGCATAAAATATGTAATTTATAAACAATTTAAATCACCATCAGTGCATTATGGAGGTGGATGGAATTAAAGCAGTATTGGAATTAAACCCCTTTGCATCTTTACTACAATGAGCTCTGTGCTTTACTTACTGTCTTATTTTTTATTGATGTTCTATTCAAGCATGTTTTTTGGAGAATTTCAACTAAAATGCAGATTAAATTATGTTTTTTATCCAAAAAACATGTAAAGGACGTTAGAGTACTTTTTCTGCCCTGAACAGTATCTGCAGGTGTTCCCTTCAGGCTCCATCTGGTGCCAACAACCTCCGTCAACAAGGTAGGGCAGACTGTATTTGGCGAAGCCCAGGGCAAAAAAAAGTCAGCACAGGACTTGCCGCTCCACTCGCTGCTGCTCATTAAGCTTATTTCTCTGAGCGCACAGTAGTAATTGAAGGTGACTGAAATGAGCATAGCAACATTTTTATCAACTCAAATCTTCTCACAACTGGATTCACGAATAGGATTTTGGAAATTACGCCCCTTGTATACATTAATCTAAACATCACTAGAGGGCAGCATCTTCCCTACCGTGTCTTATATATACAGACACGGTATATTATATTACAGTGTCTCAGTGGGTTGATTCTGAAGTCAAAAAGCAGCAAACATGGAGGGAAAAACCTTTGATTAAGTACCCACCTGCAGTGTTGACTGTCACAACTTCACTGAATGGGCCCGTGCCCAGTTTGTTTTGTGCCAACACACTGAACTGGTACTCTGTCCCAGGCTCCAACCCTGGCACCACCAACCAGGTCTGAGCACCAGAAACTGGCATCGAATGCCAGTCGTGAGGACCGAAGTCTGTTCTCTTTGACCTAACAAAAGAAATGAGACAGGAAATCAGAAAAATTATACAAGATTTAAGGGTAAACCTGAATAATGGTGAATAATGTAATTAGTCACAAGGCAGTGTTGTTCAGTAGGTGGGTGCTGAACATTTGCAGTTAAGGGTCTGGTGCCAAAAATATTTTCTCTCACTTCATGGTCTTGCACCAGCCTACTTGTCTGACATGCTTGCAATGTATGAAGGAGGACGGACCCTCAGGTCCTCTTGGCACAAATTTTTTAGTGCACGACAAAAACTTTTAGTTTTTATGCTCAACCTGCCTGAGGATCTGAGAGCAGCTGAAAGTGTTGACATCTTTAAACATAAACTTAAAACCCACCTCTTTAACCTGGCTTTTGATTAGAAAGTTTTATTCATATCTGTATTAATGTTTTAAAATATCTTACTCCCGCTTATCTATTTCATTTGTTGTTGTCTTTAATTTGTTAGGTTTTATTTTATTAGTTTTATTATTACATTTTCATTTCAAATTTTTATTTCTCCTGAGCATTAGTCTCACATTGTTTTCCTGTTTAAGTTTGTCCTCTCTTAGCTTAGCTTGTCAGTCATCTTTAAAGCACTTTGAATTGCACTAACCTGTAAGAAAGGTGCTACATAAATAATTTTTGATTGACTGATTGATTGAAGTTAAACAAAAAACAGGGTTAAGAAATAAAATTCTTAAAGTTGGCTTTCATGTTTAAAATATCAATACTGTCAGCTGATATTCACTGTAAGATTCAGTCATTCAGTGGCCTTACTGGGAACCAAAGTTGTCATTATCCTTTAAAAAATGTCTATAAATGCAACTGTAACGAGATTAAAATGTCCACATGTGCACTAGAATATGTGATAACCATGTGAACTGTATATTGTTTGGTTTCAATGACACTGATCAGCTTCACAGTAAAAAGGGAACATTTTGTTCTTATTGGTGGTTTGCCAGTAAGCCAATTCCAAATTACTTGAATGATCAACCTGGGAAATAAGGTCACTTCAGCAACAAAGTCTTAACCTCAAATTCACTTGATTTATATTTGCTTACTGTAAACTGTAATTTTGACACTGACAGGATAACACATAAGTATGAACATAAACCAACCTAGTTCTTTTGTGCATTTTACCTATTAGAGTTATGACCTTCTGTCAGTTATCACTGCAGCCATATAAACCACAAGTCACTGTTATTTTGTTGTGTTTACATCCACTAAGTTGTAATGTGTTTGGCTCTACAATGTGAAATCTATTAAGCATTAAAATATCTCTTACCAAGGTAATTACAGGGCTTTGACTCACACATTTATAGTGTCAACTCGCTGCGGCAATACATTCATTTTTACAGTCACAAATGTGTATCTTGTGGTACCTGTACGGATGACTTACTCACATGCATCAAAAAACTTACAAAAACGCTTTCTGCTCTGACTACAATCAGGTGCATATACCTCATGTATGATGCTGCAGTGACACTCCATTACTTTCCCAATTCACCCCATGAATTCTGCACATGCACATCTACTAAATACCCCAGGAAATATGATATCAAAACAACTCTGCTGTGAGCTTCTGATTGGATTTCATATGTTTATCATTACCAATGAAGAGGGAGAGAAGAGAAAATAGTCTACTCCTACTGTATGTCAAACTAGGCCGATAACCTCCAGGTAGTGTTTCCACATCTGCAGCCTGCTGCCATTGATTTGAAGTTAAGTAAGAGCACTTACACTGGACCGTACCACACAGAGAACGTCTGTTCGAAGCCGCCATCATATCCTGGTTCCCAGGACACATTAGCAGAGGTTGTTGAGGGCAATACATGGATATTGCCAGGAGCGTGTGGGCTGGTGCCTGAGTGGTTTATAGAGACAGAGAGAGGGAATACATTTAAAAAGCACAAGTACTATTTTACTTATCAGACATATAACTATATACAATTATAATTTAATATCACTTGCAGTAATTAAACTACAGATATCCTTTTAACATGCATAGTGTATTAACATTTTATTCACACAACTGGTCATTTTAAGTCAGACTCTAAACCATACTGATAATGCATCACAAGTCAAATGAGGAGCATTCTGTTGCTGTTTTCACCCCCAAAATGCTGCATCATGTGTCTGCCTGCTCTCTCGTGGATAATGTGATGCTGGCTGAGGTGGTGACCAGTGTAAGGTCAAGTTGAAGAGCAGCAATGCTGTGTGCAGCTCTGCTCATCCCACCCACCTAACAGCTGTGCTGTGTGGCCCGAAGCCAGTTACTTCTCACTGGGATAAAAGGGAGACCTGAGCATGGTCTGAGGAGCACAGCTGTCTCTGCCGCCCTGTGACACCTGTCAGCTGAGGGCTGGAGTCAGACTGAGCGCTGCCAGCTGGGCGACAGTATAACGACTCCATAGAAGGCACTGGGGCAATGGGCTACTGGGGCAGACTTGACTGTGACTTGCTCACAAAACCCAGACTTACAATCTGAAAAACATGCTTATTCACTTTCTTGTCTAGTTTAGATGTAAAAATTCACACCACATATCTGTACGTAAAATATGAAACTACAGCCAGAAGCCAGTTAGCTTAGCTTGGAAAAAAGTTTGCATAAAGTAGCATAGTTTTTGTACAGGTTAAACAACACAGGTATAACGTGTTAATTTGTGAGCTTGAGAGGGGATGGTAGGTCATTTTTTTTACCTTTGGACAGAGCCAGGCTAGCTGTTTTCCCCTGTATCCAGTCTTTATACTAAGCTAAGCTAACCGGCTGCAGGCTGTAGCTATATATACAGAGCTTGTTTTCCCTGTGCAAAAATGTAATAAAATTGGTCCTAATTTACATCTGAAACATACTGTATATAAATCCATCTTTCTAGCCTACAGGCGTTGAATGTTTGATAAGTATTCCTTTAAAAGCCTGAACTAGAATCTGAAAATAGGGCACAAATCTAATAAATGTTTCCACAGGAAAGAGCAATGTGTGTACAATGAGTGAAAAGAATGCCTGGCAGCACAAACCATCCTCTCAAAAACACAAGACCTTTGTGCCTCTCATTGCTATCCATATGTATATTTTACATAATTTGCCATAATAATCACATGTCAGTAAGGCTATCCTGCCAGTTCAGTGAGGCTGTCTTACAACTTTGTGCAAGGCTTATCTTATCTACTCAAAATGGCTGCTATTACTGCTGTAAAGACATCGTCACAACTTAAGGAAGCAAAGGCCATAATCACTGCTATAATCTCAAATTGGATCAGAGAACACTACAGTTATAAAGGCTACTTAAAGCCACCACAATTAGTTATTAAAATCTGAACCCTACAATTTGCATTACAGGTATTAAAGGAGACTTTCTACAATGTTAAATTTGAGGACTTTTTGTACCACAACTTTAACACACACAGATAATTTCACTAACTATGCAAGCTTTATGCATCTGGACCTTCATAGTCCTGTTTAAACTTCATAACTGCTTGCCTTTGTCGACACTTCAGTCATCAATTTAAGAGTAAAAAGATGTCCTTGGTCGATTGACTCAACAGACAAAGGTTGTAGCGACAGTGTTTTAGCAGAGAGGTGCATACCACACTGTAGTTACAGATTCAGGCTTTAAATTAAGCTATTACAGATAATATCTAATGAAATTTTAATGATGCCCAAGGGGAAATTGGGTAGACGCAAGGTGTTTAAGGGATGAGGTCATGCAAATCACTCAAACCACACAGAAAAGAGGGATCACAATGAACTCAAAATAACCATGAAAGGTAAGCTGGTTGAGGAAATTGAGTAAGCTCTGGTGAGCTGAGAGCACTGTGCAGATTGTTTGTACCGATGACTAGGATACGCGTGCTGGCAGTGATGCTCGTGACCACATTGGTGGCTACACACTCCCATTCTCCATGGTCCTCCTTGCTGAGGGACAGAAACTGTAAGCTGCCACTGGGTAGGATGTTGTGCTTACTCTTGCTTGGCTTCCCCACCTTCAATGGACACGGAAATTACAGCGACATGGTTAAATAGCAGTGAGCAAACAAATATTGTAGCACATAACAAATAAAAACAAGTGCGGAAGATGATTTATTTGCTCTGTGTTTGTCTGCTGCACCTTTCTCCAGGTGATGGTTGGTATATCAGGGTCTCCAGAAGCAGCACAGGGGATAACTAGCTCTCTCCCAGCCTCCTGACGGTACTCCCCCCCAGGCCTCACATTAAAGTAAGGGGGATCCTGGATAAACACACAAACACCACACCATCATGCAGACTTCTGGTGCAGATCTATCTATGCTAAAACATGAACAGCAGACAGAACCAAACATGAGCAGGGATGTACCTTTAGCACCAAAGTGGCAGGGGGGGACATGCCCATGGTACCCAGGGCGTTGTAAGGCACACAGGTGTAGGTGCCCAGGGAGTCTTCTGTGGCCTCCGCCACCCGGATACTTCCATCTGGCATCAGGCTCCAACCGGGGTACTACAAGATAAAGGGGGCATCTGATATGCTTGATTTCAGGGGTTTTCCTGAACTCTCAGGGTCTAAATGTTTTTGAACTGCAGAAGAAAACAAAAATCCCCATAGTTTTATTTAAATCAGGTGAATGAGAAGTGAATGCTTATGCCAGCCCTTGACAGCAGCGCAAAAATACCACGTGACCTCAGTGACAGTGGATTAGATAACAGATAAATAGAGCAACAGATAGAGATGAGCAGAGATATACTGTGTCTAGGTGGCACTTTTAAAAAGTCTGAAAATGACTGAATTCTTTACACAGAAAGGATAATGCTGAAATGGTACTGGACAATTGATCAATATCTCTGAATAAGCACTTTCAATTATCAGTGTGTTGATCTGGCTTTAACAGAACAAAAACAGTCACGCTAACAGCAAAGGATAGTGGTGGAAGCAGTACACAGATCCTTTACTTAAGTAAAAGTACAAATACTATAATGTAAAAATACTTTATTACAAGTAAAAGTTCTGTATTCAAAATCCTACTTAAGTAAAAGTACAAAAATATCAAAAGTATCCCCTGTGAATGATATGTTATTATAGATGACATTATTAGATTATATATACTGGTACATTAATGTGTAGGTAGAGTTTTACTGTTGTAGCTGGTAGAGGTGGAGCTTGCTCCAGCTCTAGTGGTTCCCAACCTGAAGGTCGGGCCCATCCAAAAGGTCACAAGATAAATCTGAGGGGTCGTAAGATGATTAATGGAAGAGGAAAGAAGAAAAGACAAAGTTCTGCTACACAAGTTTTTTTCCTCTAATCTATTCTTTAAATGAAATATTGGATAGTTTGACCTTGACGTCAAACAGTTATTTAGATGAAACCATCTGAGAAGCTTTGCGTGGAAATGTCTCTTTGGTGGAGCTGCTAACAACTCATAGACATCTGAAACATGGCAAGTTCAACTAGATATTGCTTTTTTGTAAGGGGTCACCAGCCAAAACTGTTGGGAACATTTGGTTCACATCTAGTTTAATAATGTATTTTATAAGTTGGAAAGTTACTAGCTGTCACATAACTAGTTCATCAAAAAATACTCTATTTGCTTTAAAGAATTTAAGCTACACTCATTGAGGCAGTAGCATGCCCCCCTGCTGTTTGTGTATCAAGAATATATAAGAAACCTTGATCTAGCAAATCAAACTGAACATGTTCACTGTTCACGTTTTATCGTCATTTAATCAAATCTGATCACATCACCTATTGATGCTGTGAGGTTAAGGCCAAGCCACCTTTCTATCTGCTGATCTAGACCAAATATACTACAACATAGTCATATAGTATCTATTAGGACGAATTTTCAAACTTCAATTATATGTAAATATTCTTTGATTTTACACACCGACACATTTGAATTTCTGCTAGACCAAGGTAAATGTAGCAGTGGATAGAGAGAAGGAGGAGGCAGACTAACCTTCTCCACTCTGAGAGGATAGCCGTCTTTCTCCCACTTCACCGATGTCACAGGTGGGTTGGCATCCACCGGGCAGCGGATGATGCCTGGCAGTTTCCGTGGGACGTAGATGACCGGGGGCATGTTGATCACTCGGGCAGGGTCTGGACGTAAAGGAAAGGTCAGTGTTACATAATCAATTATACCTGTGTCAAATGTTTGATATGATTCAATGTGTAAAGAAATTTCATAGCAGAAAATGTACATGTGGTGTATAATCAGGGCACATATTTCTCAAGCGTCTCAGAGCAAGAAATCACTCCTAACTGGCCAAAGATTCTCAGAGTGACGCATTTTTGGTCTGACTTTTAGGGACTAGAAGGAAAAGCATTTTATCAACTTTCCTAACTTAGGAAATCACTCTGAGCTCGGCCAAATATGTAGGAGTGCAGCAGAGGTGTCCTAAACTGTCAGGAGTTACCAGGAGATGGCGTTCAGGCAGAGATATTCTGTGAGAGAAGAGATGTTTTGGGAACGCATGATGACAATGAGCTTATTAAAAGATCATTTTGATCATTTTTGAGACTGACTTCGAGCAGGATGTAGAGGAGAACACATGATCTCCCAACGTTAAACTTTTTTCGAACATTTCATTAGTCATCGAATCAAACTTTGATTGCATTTTTGCGCTTCATGAAGCGCACAACGAGGGTCATCAGTAAGAACGGATTATGTCACCTGCATAATGAATCCTAATAGATACTAATATCTCAATTTAATTACAACAGGTAAACTTTAATATAGGATCCTTTATCTAGCTAATTTTTTTTTTCATCTAAAATAATAGCGGGGCTATAATATTTGAGAGATATGTCCATATCATTACGGTGCATTTCCCAAAGACTGGGTGGCATTACAGAAATAACAATTTGTCCTTGCTTGTAGGGAACATGAAAGAGGTGTAGTTGAAAGAGGAATTAGTGGAAGAGAAGATTAGGCTACAGCCAGCAGGAGAGTTTTCAACATCATCGCTGTGTGTGCAGTTTGTGCAAGATGCAGTGTGGCATTATTATAGGCTGTAAAAGGATGTGGCGTTGGACGTAGCTGAATCAGATGACCTACTATTTTAATTTACATATAGACTACATTTATTCTTTAAGCTAGGTGAGTGGCTTGCCAATTAATATTGTCATCATAGTTTTGCATTTTTTAATCTTGGTAAAAAAAGGGGGGCTATTTTCTGCAATATTTTCTGCTATTTTCTTACTTTGCAGCTCTGAGTGTTGCAGTGCAAAGAGTAGTTCTTCTCTTTGTTGAAAGTAAGTATACGGATCACTTAATACATTTATTTTAGTATTTTTAGTCCTAGGTTAACTTTGAGCACATTGCTGGGAGTGATTCTGAGATGCTTGATAAATACAGGCCCTGAGTATGTTTTGCATGAAGCATCCAGGACACTGGTTTAATTATGGTCTGCAAATCCCCCCGGCTCTCCCTCATACTGTAGCACAGTAATCAATGACCAGCAGCAACTTAGGAGCAAATTAGCTCAACGCACGAGGGCTGACGATGTAACGTCAGATGGCCAGGAGTGCCATTTCTCTCTCATGGGTCAGAGCTGATGGAACAGGAAGGTCATCATTTAATTTAGGAGGAACCGGATTCAAAAGAGACCAGGAAAAATGGAGCCTGCAGACGAGCCCGTCTCCATCTTTGTGCACAGGAATGAGGCTGGAGTCGGAATAGATAATGATTCTATTATTAAAATCCACTCAGAATATGAAAATGGTCAGAGGGGCTCAGTCCAAATGACGAGGAGCGAACCTCTATGTCAAGTCTGACCTTGAAATTCAAGAAGGTTACTTTGCATTACAGCGGTAGAGCGGCGCTGCCAGATAATACAGCAGCCTCCATACTGCTGCTGCTGTTCCCTTCTCCTCACACAGCTCGCTGTACCATCTCCCCGCCCCTCCCCCTCCACTTTGTTGCCACGGTAACACTCACACTGAACAGTCAGGTAGGCTGACGCCGAGGGCGAGATACCGAGGCTGTTGCTCGGACTGCAGGTGTATTTCCCAGCATCCTCTGGCTTGACCCGGAAGATGATAAGGGTGCCGTCGATGAGAATGCGAACTCTGAGCTTCAGATCACTGCAACAAGACGCAGACGTTTTGTCAGACCATGTTACACCAACAGGACAGGGCACACATATATTTTCTTTTTTTTTTTCTTCTTTTGGCTGAATTACATTAAGGTGCCATAAGAGAGCAGCAGAGAGTCAAACAGCAGCCGGAGCTCAGAGAGGGATCCAAAGAACAGAGAGTACAGAGCAGGAGATTCAAATAAATCTGCTAATTGCCATAATCGCCAAATGGTACAGCCTTCATGTTTCCCCCCGTGACACCATTTAAAATTAAACACAGTAATGATGGAGCTGCTGTCCCTGTCCACACAGTGAAATAATTCATCATTTTATCATGCAACAGAATTGAAGCTCAAACTGAATATGTTTTTAAACAAAATGTTTTCTAATATGACTCCCTTTTATTAAAGGTTTATACGTTGTAACTAATCTTTATCTTTATCTTTATTAATGGCTAGTAAATCATTTACTAAAGGTTTACAGATCAGTTATAGGGCCATTAATGTTTGGGTTGCCAGGTTGACCACTTCCAACATGTATAATTGCATTATTACGAAATAGAATTTGGCAAACCAACTGCTGTTCCTATTGAAGGCTTATAACTGATCAGTAAAGTATTATTTAATGATTTATTGACAACTAAAAGACATTAGTTACAACAGAAGATATGTTGTAACTAATGGCTAATGTCATGTGCTACCTCATGCCTTTAGTGTGTTTTTAGTTATCTAGGATCTTTTTTGACACATTGTCTTTGAGTATCTTGAAAGTGTATTATTTTTATTATAAGATATGATAAAACTTTATTGATCGCCATGGGAACATTTACATGTACATGAGTAGTACAGCGACAGGCTGAGAGGCAGATAAAAAACTATTTGAATGAAAGAAATAAGAGAGATGACCTTAAAAAAAGCTACATACAATATATACATTACTACACTTGAGACTATATAAGTGAACTGTGCAAATATTTGTGTGAACTATATCTAACATATGTGTAGGTATGAAAAATAAAAACAATATACATTATATACTAAATATAATAAGTATATATTAAAATATATTGTGTTACATATTATATGCATGTAGTATATGTCATATACACACATTATACAGTAATAATACAATACTATATACCACTATATAGCATTAAATATAATAATATAAAAATACCATATAATGATATAAGTAATATAATTCAATGATATTAACTACTCCGTAAGTAATAATGTATAAACTTTTATGCAATTTTCTCAAGTAAATCTTACCTATCATTACCTACTCTAAAAAAAAAATCAAGATTGATGCCATGAAAGCCATTTAAAATTAGAATGGACACTTCAGTGCACTTCCTCTGTGAAAGAAAAACGTGTTTTCACTGCAAGTCAACCTCCCATTCACTTGTTCTTCCTTCCCATTTGTTCTTTCTGTCACTTGCTCGCTGTTAAAAAAAACAAAACAAAAAAAAAAAAAAAACCCTCTCAGACTCTAAAGACCTGCTCTGGGGAGCCCGCAGAGGTCCTGGCTACGCTTCAGATCATCACTGCATGAGAGGCATATGATGACACAAGGCCTGAGTCATGTGATATTGTCATCAGAGCGCACTAACTCGCCTGGCACTGTCCAGACAGACCCCCGCCAGGCCCTCTCTTACTGCCTCAAGGGCCGCAGTAGGACAGGGCACTGGCACACACACACATGTAGACACACACACACACTCAAAATACAGCACAGCAAAGGGCTCAGAGACACACAATGTCACTCACATCACAAAAGCTTTGTGGTAAAAGCCTTACGCAGTCTGCGTGATGGTGATTTAAATGCCTCTAAGCAAGGGGCCTTTAAGTCTTAACCTCACCCAAGTGCTTAACTATGTTTCCCTACAGAGAGTTACTGCAGCTACAGTACAGAAGTGAACTCGATCATAACTTTACTTCTTGAAGTAGACGTTGTCCTCTTCCCAGTACCAGGTGTAGGTCAGGTTGCCAGGATACGCCTCAGCTTGGCAGGTGAAGAGTGCATTCTGAGATATGTTTACAGTGACGTTTTCTGGTGGGGAGACAATGTATGGAGGCCCTGAGAGAAACAGAAACAAGTGTTTTAGATGGAACGGTCTACTATTTTAAC
The DNA here is from genome assembly GCA_002120245.1 of Maccullochella peelii. Classification (NCBI taxonomy): domain Eukaryota; kingdom Metazoa; phylum Chordata; class Actinopteri; order Centrarchiformes; family Percichthyidae; genus Maccullochella; species Maccullochella peelii. The sequence continues at coordinate 152,256 of LKNJ01000342.1, read as the reverse complement.
ACTTTAAAGCTGCAATAACTTGTTTTGTAGGGGAATAAGCTTTGGACACAACACACTGATAACTGACATATTATCATCTTTAAGTTGATATGATGGATTTGTTAGCCAACAGTTGCTTATTTACACATGCAACAGACACAGAGCAACATTAGCACTCATCCAGACTCATGTTTCTGGCCACCTGATGAATGAAGTCCAATATTAACTCTCTTTTTTCTCTGTTTTTGGTCTCCGAGGGCTCTTTATAGCTGCTAAATGCTCCATTATGGTCACCAGCTAGTTGCTAACTGTGTCAGCTGTTTAGTGCTGAGCAGGTAGTGTACAGTGGGTTTTTAAAGCATTTTCCATGAAAACAGCTGCCTGTTGCGTCTGAGAGCAGTGAGAGTGAACCAAAACAGTCAAGTTGTGGGCCGCAAACCCAAAACAACGAGCTAAAAGACAATAAAAAGCTCCGTAGTGCTGAGGCAGCTGAGGGGAACTGCAGAGTCAGGTTATCTGAATGACTCCTTTCACATTACACATTCAGTCATCAATTGTTAAAAAGATTAAAAAATATATATATTATAGCTGCTTTAATGGTCTTTCCAAAAAGCAACAGATTACATTTATTTTCAGTTTTTAGTTTACACAGTATTTTAACCATTCAGTACAGTCTGCATATACTTGTCTCCATTAAAGTGAAGTAAAATACTTTATGTGTTTGTTTTTATGAGTAATGTTTAAAACCTAATAAATAAACATTTTACATATAGCATAAGCATAAACAAGAACGTAAAAAAAGAACAATTGGTCATATAAAAATAACAAAAAGTCGTATAATATGCAGTGCATTCTTTGTAAAATTAGATCAGACCTGCTCATCTCACAGTTTTTATGGTTTTCTACAAACCGTTTCTGACTTGTATTTCACTGAGTACTTCCTGTTGCACCACCTCCTGTTATCAGAGTGAAGCGGTCAGTATATCTGGAACTGTTATTGTTGTTATTATATTAACAATATATATATATTAACAAATATTATTAGTATCACCCAGGGTTTACCTCATCACTGACTGTACTTTCATTTAAAACATTAAACAAATGTCAGACAAATGAAACTGAAATAATAAAGTCAACAAATAAACATGAGATTTTATCCTATTTATGATTACTAATCAGAAAACTTGTTCGCCTTTTCTATTAAAGATCACAGTGCACCCTGGGGATTTTTTTTGGGCCTTACAAATTTAACCAATAGGATAAATCAAGTTAAGACATCACAACTTAAACTAGGCTCTCTCAAATGGTAGAGAAGAGCATGAAAAGTCCCATTGAATCATGTGCAGGCCCACTCTCAGGGTGAGAAAGAGCACACACTATGTATTATTTACAATATATCACCAAAGTCTGATGTAAAATACAGTGAGCAGGCAGCTATTGTAACCTTAATAGTAGTCAGTGTTGAAGCTTATGCATGCTGCACATTGTAACCTTTTCATCCCCCGAGGTACTCTAGGTTTGTTCTTAACTCTCAATAAAACAGCAGAAGCCATGAAAGGAAAGCTGTCTTTTATGAGTGGGCCCAGATACAAGACTCCTGGTTATTTTCCTCTCAGCGTGCTCAGCTTTATGCATGAGGTGGGACTACTGACGGCACTGTGCGGGCGTCTCACATAACAATTAAAAACAGATCACGGGTGTGAGAATCATGACTCCTCCGATATCTGCTTGTTATTGCTCTGGGTATGAGTCCTAATCAAACCCCGCATTTTACTTCACGGTGCTTTTCATGCCAATATTCAACCAAACTCCAGTGGAAACATTTTATTTTTCTGGTTTTCTTAGTACAACTTCACTGCAGATTTGTATGGTTTTACTTAAGTGTTTCATACATTAAAATAAGGTTTTATGAGGTGAAACGTGACACTGTTTGTGGGCATGTACAGTCATTACTCTGGTATTTATATGACAACGAGGTTGCCACAAGGTTGTTGAAGTGGCTGAGATTTAAACCTCAGCTTCACACATGGCAGAACCCTGTGAACAGGGGCGGAGGAAATAACAGGAACATATAACATAGTGTAATCAAATACAACAACAACTACTACTTTTATGGGTTAAATTATTTAAATGTCTTATAACTGAAATTTGATCCCTCTGTGTCTCAATTTTTGAGATAGAACTAAAGAAGGAACCCTTGTACATTTATTTTGGGATTTTCTAATGCTAGATTAATTTTGGTTTAATATTTTCGACCTGTTTTCCAATGTAAGTAAACAAACTATCCTTCCCCATAGAGACTTGGTTATTTTTGAATTCCGAGGACACTCTCTTCACTTTTTCTCATAATACTGTCATTTTATTCTTAATATCATGACTCTTTTTCTCTCATAATATTACATCTTTATTCTCGAAATAATATGGGGTTCCAACTTAATTTTGGAAATATTACAAGTTTTTCCTTGGAATATTTATGACTTTAATCTCAAAAGTCATAATCCCCTACCTTACGCCAACTCTACCATAAAAGCAAGATGCTCAGTTTCTTGTTAAATACACAGTATTTAACTCGCCTCAGCCCTGCTGTATCAGGAGACTGAGAGAACTGGAGTCTGGCATCGCAACCATCTATCTGATCTGTGTCTAGCAGAGAGCCTAGTTAATGGACCAGAGACAGACAGTGACGTCCTCACAGACAGATCCTGTTGTACACACATGGCTGTGCACAAGAGCACGCAGACATGAACACAGAGAGGGCCCAGACTGAGCTATTGACTGACTGATACAGACTCAGAAGGCATGTTACATACATCAGCACACCAGAGAGTTGCATGGCTTTGCTTTTAAATGCTACTACAGTAAATGCCTTCAGGTATAAATAATGAAACTTGAAACTGCAAACGCAGTATTTTTGCCGCAGGTAAAAAGGGTTGGAAACTGTTTTTTCTTTTCAAAATCTAGTGCAAATATATTTGTCAACACTTATTAATAAATTAATTACATATACAGGCCTTGCTACAGTACAGCGTGCTTTATTTATGGATCCAGTACCTTGAACCAGCAGACGGGTAGTGTGGAGCACTTCTCCCTGGTCACTGTAGGCTCGGCATGTGTACGCCCCTCTGTCATCTCTAGTGATGCCAAGGATGGTTAGACTGCCATCATGTACCTGTGGTGACACGCAGGAGAAACAGATCAGCATCCAACCCCTGACGCAAAACATTAAAATTATGTGATAAACACAAGCGCTGCAAGTCATGTTTCAGGTTGTCAAAGACAGTAGTGGAAGAGATATTCAAATTAGTCGATTGACAGAAAATCAAAAATCAGCACCAATTTTGGTAACTGAATAATCGTTTCTGTTATTTTCTGAGCAAAAATGTCCAAACTTCACAGGCTCCAGCTTCTCAAAAATGAATAGTTTGGAATTTCTGCTTGAAAAATGACATAAATGACTTAAACACTTTAATTAAACACTTATCAAAACAGTTGCAGATTAATTTTCTGTCAATCAACTAATTGATTCATTGACAAATTGATTCAGCTCTAATTTGATATACTGTTGGATAGTCTATAACATCAGATTTTATAAGCTCTTCATATGTCTGGTAAGTAAAATCTGCATTAAAAAGTACAATATTTGCCTCTGAAATGTTGCGGAGTAGAAGTTAAATGGCATAAAATAGTACAAATGCCTCAAATATGTACTTTAACGCAGTACTTTAGTAAATGTACTTAGTTATACTCCACGACTGATCAAAGACATATAGCACCCCCAAGTTTGTTGTCAGAGCCTACTCTAAAGAAAATACATCAAATACTTAAAGTCATGAATGTGTCATGCTTTAATTAACTCCAGGTCTGATTCCTGAGTCTGGTAACCTTGGAAACGTCTAACTCTATGTTGCTGCGTGTCCCTGTGTGCAGCCACTGATGAGAACCAATCAGTGGTGAAGAAACACATTAACCAAACCTAATAGAAACACCCTCATAAATTATGCAACAGGTTGATAGAGGCTCTGTCCATTCAAGTCACACACAGCTGTAGTCTGTCCATTCATGCAGCTGAGGGTGGAATCTGCTACGCCTGCAGAATTATTCCTATTCATCTGTCTTTAAAATGTTTTATAGCCAAGAGATGCTACCAGTAGATCAACCAGAGCAACATTTAACTTCTGTCAGTCTGTTGGCAAACTGAATCATCATAGCTCAGACTGTCTATCACACGATAACACTTTGTGCATCACTGCTGTAACACATGACGTGTGTGGCCTGCTGAGAGCTAGAAGTGTAAACTAAACATTGATGTGTTGTGAAGCATCGATTTGAGGCTTAGGAAGCCATTTGTATTGAAAATTGAAGCGATTAAAACTCATTAAAATTGCCTATTTTAATTACATGCTTGCACCGACTACTGCCATGTTTTCTGTTCCTGTTCAGCCTTCTTCACATACCATTAACTTTTACTGAGCTGCTGTCATTTGAGGCTCATGTTGTCCCTAAGCGACTCGCAGTGAGATATCATGTCTTTTATTACAGTTGACTCTTTTATAGAATTCATAAATGTAGAGCCGAAAGGTGTAAAAGTTGCTGCAAAAAAGGATTTTCGCCTCACGGAAGCAAACAAATCACGTTGACGCGTCAACGGTCGCAAACTAGCAAGTAGCTTGCTAATTAGCAAGTAGTCTGAAATGGAGCCGTAAAGGTGTAAAAGTTGTGTTCAGACAGAAAGCAAAGCGGATTTTCGCCTCATTGAAACGAACAAATCACGTCGCTGCGTTAACGCTCGCAAACTAGCAAGTACCTGGCTAATTAGCAAACATAAGTAAATAAGCAGCCTGCACTTCCTCCAACAGTTCACGTGACGTTGTGCCAAGTAGTCTATAATCAGACACACACGTCTCCACAGTTGGTAAAGGTGGCGTAAGTGTTTTGGCAAAATACTGCATAAATATGAATTTTTTCAACTTTCGACCCCTCCATTTTTTCTCATTGCTGGTCATGCCTTGCGAAGGCGATTCGCTCGTGTCCCGTAGAAAATAAATGGGCGCAAACTTCTTTTCCTCGGTGGGTCTTCACGCAAATATAGTTTGTACAGTCCGTGTTGTCGCACCTTTCATTCAATGAACTGTACAGATGTTAGCTGTAAACTAGCTAGCGGGTGTGTGGGAGTGTGTCTGTGTCGTGTGTGTGTGTTTAGCTTCTACTCAGCCTCTGACCAATCTCAGAACTCACCAGTTATTTCCCTCCAGTCTCTCTCCTTTTTCCTCTCGTCTCTGTATGTTTATGAAGAAGATTGAGCCCCAGGATAAGCGCAAATGTTTTGTTTGAACTCGCGCAGACATCCTTGACATGTTCGTGTCTAATGACATCTTTCCATTAACTTTGTATGCAATCACGCCTCCTTTAAAATTCACCTCGCGTTCTGTCTGAACACACAGTGAGACTTCTTTTTTTAATCCTGGGATTTTACGTTGCACTGAATCTATCAAAATCAAATCAAATCACTGTTGGATTAAATCATTACACTCCTACAGCACATGCAGTAGTGACTGTAGCAGACTTCCAACACAGTAAACTTAACAGGATCTGATGATATGTAATGGTCATCAATCCATTCCAATACTTTCTGTGCCAAAGCTGTACTCAATCCAAGGTGAGGGGGAGAAGATTAAAGAAGAGGAGGAGGAGGCAGCAGCAGATGAGGTGGGAAAGGGGACAAGAGGAAAGAGGAAGCAGTAGATAAAGTGAGGCATGAGATGAAGGCAGAATTTCAATTTCTGTCACATGCACTTCACTGACATCCAGAGAGACTGATATTGGGCTCTGAAACAGCAGGAGGCTGCTGTTGTTTTCCTGCTCGCTTTTTTTGCTTGTGATTTGAGTGCACTTTGGGGAAGACCCTTATAATCCCACCCTCGGTTTCTATCATCCTCTGCACAACTGTTTTGTTCAGTATCTTTGTTTTAAGGTTCCTTTTTTCCTGTGCAAATAAATAAAGTAATAAAGTAAAGTAAAGAGAGGAGGAGGAGGAGGAGGATTCCTCCTCCTCTCTAACCATGTCTGTCACATTCCTGCCTTTCTCCATGACGTCTCCATGGATCTGAGCATGTGGGTGAGCAAATATACCCTCATGCTCACTCACACACACACACAGACACTCAGCTCTCTTCTCATCGCAAGACGGAACTTTCCCAAGTTTGAGGTTTTTACTTGAACAAACCTTCGAAGCAGCCAAATGGATGAAGAACGCTGATAAATGCACTGCTTTATAACGGTGAAGCTAGTGAAGTATGGCAATTGGCTCTCACTAGCGATTTTCATTTTTAGTGTAACATTCATATTAGTACTAATGCAATATTGATGCAGAAGAAGGAGATTAATAATGCATCAGAATGTTGTCTAATCATTTACTGAGGGAACTGTGTTAAAACGAGCTGACTGGAGGGAGAGATGGTGGTGCAAAAGGGTAAAATGAAAGAGAAAGGGGAAGAGGCCCCTTAACAGACACTCATGTCTGCTCCTGTCACTTCCTGTATCACACAGGCAGCTGTAAAGAGTTGATAGCGCCTGCAGCAGACTGCATTATCAGTGACATATGAGAATGTGAAGGCTTGCATAAAAGGAAGGAGGCATCCACCTTTCAAAAAGTTCCAAAAACAAATTACAAGCAGATAATATATATAACAAATGCCCTTCAGTGCTCCTGTACTTGTTATGCATAATCAACAACCTGTTATGTTCAAAGCATTCCAACAGTTCGTTTTGTAATGTGCTGCTGTGATTTCAATTTCTGTTTACCTTGCCCTCCCTCGCCTACTTCTAATTCCTACATTTGCAAGAATGGCTCCTGACAATCGGCAGAGTCCCGATGTGAACTTGTTGCATTCAAGTACTCTCTCCAGTTATACATGTAGGTGGTGCTTGTGATAGTATAGTGAGAGCAAGAGAGCAAAGGTTTTTCCACTTGAGAAAAAGTGACGTGCACCTTTTACTCAAGATGCAACATCATGTGGCTACAGTGCACCATCGTCTGTTGAAGCTTTTTCCATTTCTGAGTCATCTATAATGGAACAGTGTGTTAAATGTCTTTGATTCTGTACGAGTAACAACACAAACCTGTTTATTGTTGACTGTTTATGTAGCTGAGACATTTCGCTGCCATCAAACCCACACTGAGGCTGTGCCAGAAATATCTTGTCATGACATCAAGACTGTCGACTTTTAGGAGTTTATCCACAGGAATAAATATCACGCATCACCAAACAACAAAGATTGCTCAGAAATGCGAGGTGCGCTGCCAGTAGCTGTTCTGAACATTGTTAAAATGATTCAAGGTGGAGTTAATTTTTACTGAGAAGCAGGAAGAAGCCTGACTGACAGTCTTGCCACTACGATCTTCGACTGTCATCATTAATCAATCAAAGGTCCACAACTTGTAAATGTAAAATATACTCTAATAGCGAATGGATTCTTACCTAACTCACTATTGCATGTTTTATTGTTTTTTGGTTTGCAACATATCATCAACTAAAGCCTAAGCACCATGTATTGATCCCTTGACAGAGGTTTTATCACAAAAAATGTGACCTTTTTGCACCACAACAACAGAGCAAACTGATATTAGCCTGAGTGAGATACAGCCTATAACATACTTCCAGTACAGATGGACTCAGTGGATGACACCATCTGTGCACAAACCCTGCTTCTATATTTGTACACAATCATGAATCAGAATTATGCCCATTATTTACTTTCATTCTTACCGAATATTTTGCATTGGTTGCGAGCTCCTCCCCCTCCCTCAGCCAGCTGATCATTGGTTTTGGATTTCCCTGGGCAGAGCAGCTAAGCAGAGTGCTTCCCCCTTCCTTCGCCTCCACATACTGTGGCGGCGTCGCTGTAAAAGAAGGTGGGGCTGTGGAGAAAGAGAAAATTATGTTATAACATTTTAATTAAAACAGTGGTCATTAAACTGCATTAAAATGTCCTGTCTGGTGTTGTCTTCAGTTCCCAAAATCTAGATAATGTTTCTGTTTTCATACATTGCTTCACATAGATTTTTAGCCATTTTAGCAGCTCTATGGACAGCAATGTCAGTCGGTCACTTTGGTCCAAACTGAAATATTCTAAAAACTATTAGATGGATTGCCATGAAATTTTCTACAGACATTCATGGTCTCCAGAGGATGAATCCTAATGACTTTGGTGATCCCTTATCTAGTGCCAGCAGCAGATCAGAGTTTTCACTTATTCAGCAATATATCTAAACATCTACCAGATGGATTAGCACGTTTTGTACAGACATTCATGGACCCTAGAGGATGAAGCTTACTGACTTTTATCATCCCCTGGCATCACCTGATTGGCACAAAATTTTGTACAGACATTCATGGTTCCAACATGATGAATCCTAATGACTTTGGTGGTCCCTTAACTTTTCATCTAGTGGCATCATCAGCTCAAGACTTTAATTTGTCCAATACTTTGGTTTACGACCACATACCTGCAAAACTAAAGACATTTGCAAATTTTAGCACGCTAGCACGCTAAACTAAGATGGTGAGCATGGTGAACATTATACCTGCTAAACATCAGCATGTTAGCATTGTCATTGTGAGCATGTTATGATAGCTGTTAGATGTTAGAATTAAATTTATCAATCCTTAAAAATGGGTAAAATTATGAAAGCAGAAATTACATATGAATTTTTTCTTACTTATTAATCATATATTTTGACAGAAGACTTGTCGGCTATTCTAACCATAGATGTATTATTAAAGAACTGGACTGCAAGATGGCATCCATATAAATAAAAATTGCTTGCATGTTCCTGCTTGGCCCATAAACTTTACATCAGGATTATGTAATTTGAGTAGACATTATGCACATAAAGCTTTTCTAGGCCATGGGAAAGTTTTATAAATATAAAACCTCCATGGTTTAAAAATATGAATTTTACAAACTGGTGGTCTATGAGGAAAATGCTTTTTGGGCCGCAGGGGATTTATTTTGTTGTAGTACGATGGTTGGCCAGCGGGACAAATTGGCAGCAAGGCTGACTGGCAGCATTCAACTCTCTTAACACGTCCATGATTCTGGCCCATTCCCAGTACACATGGAACAATTGTGCATTTGAGGGATGAAGAAAGATGGTCTCTTAGACCAGAAAAACCTAAAGAAACCACTTAGCAACATCACTGCATTTCCACCTGATGTTTCTGAGCTGCACTAACAGCCACAAGGGAGCTCTCCACCACCTACTGTAGGCCAATAAACTGCAGTTTTCTCAGCCAGCTGCTTTCAGTGTTTCAACATAATATTTTGATTATAAATAGTGGTGCTGTGTTTAGTTAAAGAGAAAAAAGGCACCGCCATACAAGTGGGTCACTGCTTGCCGCTGGGAGTGCTGCCATGCTTCAGACTGCACACAAGCACCTGGCATGGAGTAAACAAATCGCCCAATTAGCACATTTAGATATCTGCCTGTCCATACTGCCCTCTCACTCTCTAACACTCATTACATTATATGATACAGTAGATTAATGGAGACTCTAATAAAATGCATGACTGGTTTATGTATCTCTGGCTCGTGTAGTTGATGGGTCAACAGCTACATTAAACGGATCCTAATGCATCATTTTAGTTATCAAGGGGAAACCTTGTGCAGTTGCTTCACTTTATTGATTCTCGTTGGTAGATTTGACCAATCCTAATCATTTAACCACTGAGCCAGAACTGCCCATACCTACATCCTCCTCTTACATGGAGTGCTCAGTGGTGGACTGTAAATCTAAGTACATTTACTGTTTACTGTATTTACTGTACTTAAGCACAATTTTGAGGAACTTGTACTTTACTTTTAATACTTTAAGTAAACTTAACTGATGATAAGTAGAAATTTAAAAGCAGGACTTCGTAATGGAGTATTTATACATTGTGGTACTTTAACTTAACTAAAGGATCTGAGTACTTCTTCCACCACTGCAAGTGCTGTTATTAATTCTAATCCTAATTCTGTTTTCCTCCAGGGATTAGGCATCAGTTGACAGGAAATAGGTGGCGCACATGACACTGACAGCAGCAGGTACAGCGGTCAACCTGGGAGTTGTTTCACGCCATCAGGTACAGCTTGTCACAGACTGTCACCATGGCTAGGAAACCTGGGAGTTGCTCTACAAAAAAAGTAAGCTGAGCGTCACATTCTCGCCCTACTTACCGCAGCTCTTCATCAATTATATACATTAAAAGATGCTTGAAGATCGTGCACTCCCAATGTTCTTCTTTATAGACCACACAGCACACCAGCAGATGGCCTGGATGATCAGACGTAGGGTTCGGCCTGTTCTTTGAAGGCTTACATCCGCTGTTATTTGCTCACTAACTCAAGAGTGTGTCTGCATCATTTTATTCCCTCGCTTGGTCTTTCTTTTCTCGTCTCTGCTCTTAAGAGAATACGGCTACATAAGAGTACACGTTTTTCATTGATTTCACATCATGAGGCTCAAACGTATGTTTCAGTGTAAACCATTGCAGAGAGAAGAAAGAGGCATTTTCCTCCCTCTTCTAAAGTCAGCATACTCAAGGTACTCCACATAATCTGGATTATAATACTTTGTAATTAAGAGAAGAAAAAGAGGGACTAATTTCCTCACTGACACTCTCATCATACCTTTGTCTTATGGCGAGATCAGACTTCACAATATTGTTGTGTTCTGAGATGGTCACTGTGTCACATTAGGCAATCATCGAGTCTTGCCATCACTTGATGGACAGACATGGAAGACTACACATTGGACACAGACCAATTATAGCTTGCCAACTAACTTCACTTTTCCACAGACAACGCCAACAACAAATGTTAAAGTATGTTCATCTTCACTCTGTGTTGAAGGCGGGCTCTACCTGGTTTTAATGACACTGAACAACGGTCTTTGGCTAATGTGAGGTGCTATATTTGTTTTGTTTTTAGGCAGTTTTGTATTAGTAAGTCGGATATATCAGAAGATGTAAACGCTGTGTACAAGTCGAAAACTTGTAATGATGATAACTCCGATATGACGTCTGAAATTGCTCCCTATTTACTAATATAGCACACTAAATTTGCTGTGTCTGAATACAAAAAACGTAGTGTCCATACTGTAGCATGTACTATCTGCCACCAATCCCACAATATGTGTCGCATTTTGAAGATGCAAAAATTAAAAAAATTATTTATTAAAATCTCAATTAACTGCTCACCTTAGTAACCTACTGTTTATTATATGGGGAGTAGTAAATGAGTGAACAAGGAAGTGTATAGTATACAGAGGGTGATATTGCACCAACCAGGTGTGGTTAAAAAGTAAATTACCATCCCTTGAACATTTTGTTTTTGCTCAACTCAGTGACCTTGCTGCACTGATGTGAAACAGAACTCCTTTTCATCCTGGTTACTCTTTAATTTGGTATAATGCTCCTGACCTGAGGGTGATAGTCAAAGGGCTGCAGGTTAACTTAAAAGAAATAAAACATCATTCTTCTTTTGCTTCGCCATGTTTCCAGCTGTGTGAGGAAGAGCGCTCCATGCTCCTCTAGGTCAGTGTCACAGAACATGTCATAGAAGTTTTCAAACTAGGCGATAGATGGCAAAAAAATTATTATATTACACTACACTACACCAGCATTACACTAATGCAGATAAATTCCAATTGCATCTTTTTCTTTCTTTTTGAAAAAAAAACATGGGCTTTAACAAGATTTGTCCACGTAGGCCACACATCGGTTCCTATTGGGCTGACATTTGGGCCCATGTGAGCAATTTGGGGACAAATGCGAAGAAAAAAACCCATCCACTTATACTGTGTTATCTAAATTTGCATCTTGGGGTCCCACATGGGCTCCACTCGTAGCCACAATGGGCGCGTTAGTGACTGACAAGGGCAGACACACATGGGGAATATATGGAGCTGGTGGACAAATGGGCTGACATTTGGGCCCCAGTTGGGTCAACCAAATGGGTCCTAAATGCCAGCCCATCAGCAACCCAGTGACACAGTGGCTGGGTCTTTGTTTTTCATGTTTCAGTGAAGATGGTTAACTTAAAATTATGTGAAAATGCTGGTGCGCTGGTGTATTTTCGCTCTCTGAAAAGCTTTGCTGATGCTTGAAAAGTACAGAGAAGGGAAGGACAGCGGAGACAAGACCAGAGAGGAGAGGAGCAGAAGGAGGGAGGGCAGTGAGAGAGAGTGGCCTTAGTGTCTTTTTCGGGCACAAGGCCTTGCCATCTGACACCTGCCACTGAGTGGGCACGAATTCCCTGTCCGCTTGGCAGGAAGTTAAGGCCAGCAAACAGGAACCCAAAGGAGGAGTGTATGCAAATACCAACAGCCAAAGGAAATGGGTGCCCTTAGTGTCTGTGTGGAGGCCAGACGAAAATGGCACCTGCTTCCCTCACAGACACCCATTTAGAGGACAACAGTAGCATAAAGTCTGCATATGAATTCCCCTTTTGGATATTTAGACTCTGAAACAACTGCTGCTTTTGGTATTTCCATGAATGTCTGTCTTGTAATTCAAAAAACCTAAATATTTGTACCAGTTAAACACGTCTACCCCAAGCAGATATGCGTGTGTGCGGTTTGCGTCTCTATAGCTAGACACACTACATACATGAGGTCATGTAAAATGCCATCACTTAATATGCCAAACATATATGACATTCAGGGATATTATTAGTTCTGCTAGAGCCCAAAGAGCTCAGTTTCTGTTGAAAGGCCTGACAGGAGTGGAGAGCAGCAGAAGAGGGAGGGAGGGAGCGGTTGAAGTTAAGAGTGAATACTGATGAGGCAAGCTACAGAGATGCAGTGTGCCTACACAATAAAACATTGATACACACACACACACACACACACGTACGCCCAAAGACGTTCACAAACTCCAAACGTCACGAGAGTGTGCAGGTGACAGCAGAGTACGACCTATTCACTCTTCAACTACAACTTCAACCAGCAGACAGAGATCTCATTTAGCTGCATACAAACACACACAATGAGACGCTCTCATGTCAATGTTGATGTAATGCGCTATGCACAGAACACAGTGCAGAAAGAAATTTGCAGCGTGTGGTGTGCTAACACACCCCAACACACAAATACACACAAAAGAAAACATTATGTTCTGCATTTATACAGGTCAGCATTTTTCATTCCAAAGTGATTATGCCGTGCAATGGGCTTTATAAATGGTTCCTTACACAGTATTTCGCATACAGCACGTTGTAATCATTATTCAAATAGCAATGTAAAACATATGCATGATCAAATCGAATATGCATGAGTTTCACACAGCACTCATAAGCGCCAAAAATATACATGAGAATGAGCTTGACAGTACTTTGCTGGCAAAGTCTCGCACTAACAACACAGAGGATTACAGCTTTCTGAAGTTAGAGACCTGTGAAGCTTTAGCACAGGAAAATCACCACTTTTTGGCCTCAACTATTCTTTTCAAATGCCTGTTTAGGAAATAGTCACCCACTCATATTAATTAGTTACAGAACAGCCAACTAAGAAATGCAGGGAATGCAATAATACTGCATGAATTCACTGCATTTACTTTATTGCATCTTTGCTGCATCATCTGCAAACAGCATCTACTGCAAAACATATGAAGCAGCTTAATATAATATCTGTCTAAAAAGCATTCCTCACATGAAACAGATACAGGGCTTAAGAAAAAAATACCACACAAAGGCATCACTGTAGTCTCTGGTGCTCTGCAACAATGTGAAGACACACTTCACATAGGATTCTCTAAGCCACTGGGGCATTCCTGGGAAATGCAAAGGTGCAGATTTTTTTTCTGCCTGGTCATCAGTTTGATAGCTCTCAGACTATCACAGACGATCCCTGCCGGAACCGCCTTAAACAGGCCACAATCAATTCTCTTCTAACCAGCCTCTCATCCCTTTTAACCCAGGGCCTTTTGAATAGGAGCTGCAGGAATGATCTGAAACAGTTTCTAATGGTCACTCATTCAAATTCGCCTGGTAAAAACCTAGAAAATCATAAAGTGTCACCAACAGACAACTGGACCAGGGAGTCAGCACTTTACACTGAGGATCCAGTGTAGCGCGTAAGGGCTGTTTGTAGCGCTGCAACTATTGATCAGTTTCTTTATTTTCTTTTAGCAGAAAAAAGAAAAAGAAAAATTCCTATCACAATTTCCCAGTTACATCTTCAAATGTCTTGTTTTGTCCAACTGACTGCCCGAAACCCACAGATATTCAGTTTACAAAGATTTACAAAATAAGAAAGCAGCAAATTCTCACATTTGAGAAGCTGGAACCACTGAATGTTTGACGTTTTTACTTTTAAAAAATGACAGAAACGATTCATCAATCATCAAAATAGTTGATGATTACTTTTCTGTCAACCGACTAAGCGATTAATCATTTCAGCTTTAGTCGTTTGACATAAAACTTTCAAGAAATGTTGTACCTGACCAAGACATCGTCCTGACATACCAAAGCCGAATTTTAAAAGATCAAAGTTATAACTGTTAACTAAAACTAAAATTAAGGATGAGGGCTAGATGTTAAAAACATGCCTGTAAGACTGTATGTACAGACAAAGACGGCATAGCCATTCAAAAATACAAGTAAATGAAACATTTAATCCAAACTACAAATTACTACTAACTCCACACTGAAAAGAAACTGAAACTTAAATGGAATTAATATAATATTTGAAAACGGATTCCAATAACCCTGTCAACATTTACGGTATCTACTGAACATGCAGATAGGACTACTGTTTCTGGTAATTGATGTAATGGCTGAATTGGAATCAGTTAAAGCCCTTTAATGGACATCTCCATCCTGGCATAATTTTATGATTATCATCAGGTGTGTTGATAGACTACGAGTACCTTGTGCTTGTACTTTTGACCTTGAATAAGATCGAGGCGTGGTGTCCAAAATGTCCTCTAGAAAATACTAGTTTATTACATATGGAGCTTAAGTGTATGACGCAGGTTTTCTTTTTTTTTTTCCATGCACACCCACATATGTGTTCCCCAGTCAGAGAGCAGGCACCGTGGGCAGGTGACTCACCATTGACTGTGAGGTGCACCCAGCTGCCATTGTGGAAGGTGTCATACTGTTGCTCCAGCATCAGGACCCTGCACTCATACCAGCCCTGGTCCTCGGAGCGCACTGGGTCAATCTGTAGGGAGGCCTTCCCGTGCAGAGAGGCTCTACCTGGAGACGGAGGGGGGAGGAGGAAACACCAGAATTAACCACTTCAACACTGCACATTTGTCTTTTTCTGCTTTTAAAAACACCGGCATGCTCTTTTCCCAGCAACGGTCAGCTTCTCCACTTAAACTCACACCTAGTAGCTTTGTTGGTCACTACAAAGATCCATCATAGCAGTTGGGGGTTAAGTGCTTTACTTCAACCTTTTTTCTTGCAGTTTTTTGTTTGTGTTTTAAAGAGAGACAAAATATATTCTTCCAACGAGTACTGTACATTACTAGGATTAAGTGCAATATTATACAAATCTCTGCTTCTCCCATTTCCCTTTCTCTGCAAGGGCTCCATAAACTCAGACTTTCTTCTTTTTTTAACTGCTTATTCCTGTTCAGGGAGTAGGCTACAACAGTCTGGAGCCTTTCCAAGCACTGGATGGAAGGCAGGAAAACACTTTGGACAGGTTGCCAGTCTCTCACAGAGTTAACAGAGACAGACAATCGCTAACACTTACTGTACAGTCATACCCACGGGCAATTTAGAGCCTTCAATCAGGCTGACTTCCAAGTCTTTGGACTGTTGGAGGAAACACAAACTGGTATAAAGAGCATGCCGACTCTAGATACCACCCAAACTCGCAGGGTTATTAGCAAAATAAATCTGTTTGTAGATTTAAAGGAATAGTTGTGACATTTAGGGAAATACGCTTGTTTGCTTTTTTGCCAAGAGTTAGATCGATGTCACTCTCGTGTCTGCAGAGTAAATATGAAGCTACAGCCAGGAGATGGTCAGCTTAGCGTAAGGCGGGAACAGGGGGGAACAGCTAGCCTGGTTCTGTCCAAAGGTAACAAAATTTGCCTGTAAGCACCTCTAAAGCTCACTAAATAACATAATATATCTTGATGGTTTAATCTGTAGAAAAACTGAAGGGGGCACAGGGGGGGAACAGCTAGCGTCGCTCTATCCGAAAGATTTTGTTTGTTTAATCTGCACATAAACCAAAGTGTAAAAACATTTATGTTTCAGCATTTGGTTTTATGAGGGTTTATGTGCAGGGCTATTAGTACCTTTCTGTAACGAGATACAATATGTTAATTAGTGAGTTTTAGTTGATTTTGCTACCTTTGACCAGAGCCAGGCTAGTTGTTTCCCCCTGCTTCCAGTCTTTATGCTAAGTTAACATTAAGCTAACAGTCTCCTGGCTGTACCTTCATATCTAACAGACCGACAGAGTGATGTTGATCTTCTCATCCTGGCAAGAAAACAAATAAATGCATTCCTCCTCATTCTAAATTATTCTTTTAACCTGATAATACATCACAAAATTTGACCATAAATGAACATCTGGCTTGAAAACAAACCTGCTACCCTCGAGTATTAGGATTCATGCATAAAACTACCTAGGAGCCATACCTTCAGCTGAATTAAAATAAAGTATTTGGTGTCACTGTGGAAAAAGACCAGTCTTCCACCGCATAGAAATCATCTATTTCTTATAAAACTTCTCCTTCCCCATCTCTTTTTTACTTCAAGGCTGAAGATAAATTGGAATTCTAAAAGGATGAAATCACAAGGGATGAGAGAAGTTCAGGAAACCAGGCATGGTGAAATCTTCAGCTGCTAAGCTGTCTGTCTTCAAGCCTCCAGCCCGCTGCTCACATGGCTGCCTCTGACAGCCCAACAGACTAAAACATTCGCTTCTGCTCTGTCTGACGAGTGTTTTCAGATGGAGCATTTTTCCAAACTTTGATGTGTAGATGTAGTTTAAGCACTGTTTCCTGTTACTTCAGACTGAGTGTCAGGCAAATATATTGACGTTGAGGGTGGGCTGAATTGCTCTACCAGCACTGTATATAAATGCAATAGATAGATACCCCAACCCTGGGATTGCTGCTATAGATGGGGTAGAAAACTGACGTCTTTTTTTTTTTTTGTTAGCAGAAAATCAATACAGCAAAGAGGAAGAGCGAAGAGCAGGGACTGCAGTCTTGCAGTAAAAAGGTAGCTTGTCTTTAAAAAGTCAGGTCTATTTTTGCCTGGGCATTGAAGTGCTGAGTGGGGCGGGTGGTGGCGTGAAGGGTAGGGATCAACCTCAACTCCCATTTGTCAAAGAGTGAGAGGGTGCTGCTGTAAACAGAGTTAACAGCACTGTATCCACATCAGGACCGGCCCCCTGGGCATACACCACTTACACAGTACAGGGTTCTGTCTACTGTGAAAACAGACGAGCTAACACCTTGTTCAGATCACATCACAAGCTTTGTCAGATAGGAAAGCTTTGAAGAGGAAACACTAAAGATCCAAAGTGACAAAGTTGGCAGACACAGCGAGGTACACTAAAAAAATCCTTTAAGTCCCAAACAGCTACGATTAAAAGAAGGAAAAAATACTAGCTTAATGTATAACCTATGATTAAAATAGCACTATCATAAATACCGTTAACTATGAACACTAAAGTTACCTGAAAGAAAGAACATTTCAGAATTGAGTCTTATTTTTCATCACCCTTATCTTTTTCACAACTAAAATTTTGATGTGTTATTCACTTGTTATATTGATTTAAGTGTCCAAAACAACTCCCTGGTTCACCCGTTTACTACTCCCTCTATAGTGAGCAGTAAACTGAGATTTCGGATGCTTATTGATCAATTTCCATTTTGCCTCATTACTGACAGGTGTAGCGTTCTAGGACTGTAACTTTCAGATCCAAAAATACGACACATTGCATTGTGGGATTGTTAGCAGAAAGTAGAGTACATGCTGCATTTATGTCATTGTTCAGACAGTAATTACAATCACCCAAGTGAGAAAAAACGCTCAAGTCAGCCTTCTAGTTTTAATTAAAGAGTCTGAGATTTTCGGGAATTTCTGACAGCTACGATGTCTCCCACTTGGTGAAAAGAACTACAGAAGTGTCAACAAACCTGCCAGCAAAATGGCTGCAAATTACACTGAAATAAAATCCAATATTAACACTAACACAGTCTATTCAGCTAATTTCAAAAACGAGCTATACACTGTTTATTTGTATCTGGTATCACATTTTAATTAACCACTCCAAACACGTAAGGATGTTTAAATAGTGTGACTACAACGCTAGCAGTGGGGGTAGCCATCTTGGAATAATGTGTGAACACTCTCAAGTCGGAATAACGGGAGGCTCCCGGTTCTTTCCATTCTGCCGACATTGCATGAATCCTGCAATATAGTAACTAAGAAGGGATTGATTTTGAACACAGCCCCAGTAAAGTAAGTCAGTGAGAACAGCATTAACAACACAACCTATACTATATTGAATGTAGCCATTATTAATATTAATAACCTCCCATTATTCCGATTTGGGAGCTTTCACGCATTATTCCAAGATGATAAATTGCTGTCCTTGTAGTCACACCAAATAAACTGCCTAAAACTGTAACCAGGCACAAAGGGTGTAAAGTATCTTTTTAATTAGATCAACTGAGTGAATTAGAGTTAATATTGGATTTTATTTAAATAGTGATGGAGTGATCAAGGTTGCAGCCATTCCTCAGCTGGTTTGTTGACACTTTTGTCGTTCTTTTTGCTAAGTTGGAGATATTGTAGCTGTCAGAAATTCCCAATATCTCTGATTTGGAATTACAACAAGCAGGCTGAATGTTTTTTCCCATGTGGCTTCTTGTAATTACAATTCCAACAATTTGAATTTTCCTACCGTGACATGTTAAGATGTCTGCAGAGAAAAATGCCTTTTTAGCACCATGCTAACCAGTGACTACATGCTAACGTGCTACTTTGTAGGGACTCCATTCTAGAAGAAAAAGGCAAATGACAAAGCCACATAAAGGCCTACCATAACACTTTATTCTGTATGTTCACATACTAATTAACACCCTCCTTTTAATAGTAAGAAGAGAGGACGATATTGTCTTACATATACTGTACATGTAACATTATTATTCTTGTCCAGGCTCCAGTTAAAGCTGGTGCTAAAAGAGACATAATTTAGTTTTCCAACAGCTTGTCCCAAAGCGGGACGGTCTGACACTAAAATTTCACAAGATGCACATCTGAATTATTGATTGCGTCATTGCTTGAGTGGGCACAAAAATAGATGTTTTTAAATGTTGTAATTTCCATATAGCTACAGGACAAACTGGCAAAATGATCCAGGATATATTTTAGTCTACAAGGAGGTACTGTATGTACAATTTCTCGTTTAGCAGCGACTTAATCAGTGAAAATACACAGTTGAAAAATCATATCTTTTATTTGAGGAATCTTGAATTACATATTAAGATGCATATACTGCAGGTATCTTATCAATTAGCAAGACTGGAAACTGAACAATGGTAATGCTCACTGACCAAGATAAAATGACTGACCCATAGCTGGATTTACTGTCACTAAAATCTGAAATCTGCACTACTGTGCAATATTTGGATTTGTCCATACTGTAAGTACAGTATTCATGGGTAATCTACTCTGTTTTGGTAGCAGCTGTGTGACGGAAGAAAATCACATCTATTCACCAATTTTTTCATATTGAGTGATAACAATTCACGGGAATAGTCCAAATGAGCTCTGAGACCGCGTGGCCCCAAAGAGCATCTCATAAACTATAGTCCAGTGTCATTATCACACTATCACCATGCACATGCAATCCCCAGAATTAACTTTAATCTATGTAATGAGACTGGCCATATTCATGTTGCATCTGTTCACTAGTAATTCCTCAACAGTGGACTTGACGCCACATGGCAGAGGCCCACTAGGGCCCAAGTGAGCACAGTGGAGTGTGATGCTGTTTGAAAGGCACCGTTCGTTCATACCCTGCTGCTAGGCAGTAGGTTACAGTAAACAATGAAACGCTCTAGCAGCTGCAGTATCTACAGTTCCCCAGGTTCCATAGACAGTGAGTCACTGCCGTGAAGTCTTCTTTGCAGTGATGACCCTGCTTTAAAAGCCCACAGGGAGGAATTTCAGTGAATTCAATATTATTTACATCATTTTCACTCTATTTATATTAATAAACTGACAAATCTGTTATGTCCACATTTAGGACACTCACACTAGGGAGATGAATCCTCCAGCTTTTTGACAAGCCGTGCATTGCCTTTATTTCACAGCATATTACCAGGTCAGGCAGGGGTTTTGTACTTGGTAAAGAGGTGGGAACAGGAAGAGATAATTCTGACCTCGTTCTGACAGCTCACCATCTTGTCACAGATACTGAAGTAACATCAGAAGAACCAATTTCCTGCTGCAAGTAATCTGCGTGAAGGCAGTGGCAAACATATTGTTTACAGCAGGAGAGGGAGATTTTAAGGTTCTGTGATGCTGTGATGAATGTGAAGAAAAACAAATATTTACTAATCATACATATATATATCATTATTCTCATTTTAAAGCAGCTATAATCAACATTTTTATATTTTAATATATTAACAATGGATCAAATGTGAAAGTGATCGCTCATCGTGACGAATCCACAAAGAATTAACCCCAAACTCTGCAGTTCGCTTCAACTCTGCGGAGCTTTATAGCATCTTTCAGTTCATTTATTGGTTTTACGGCCTGGAACTTTACTGTTTTGGTTCAGTCTCACTGTTTGCAGTGAAAAAGCTCTAAAAACCCACTGTACACTACCTGTTCAGCACCAAACAGCAGAGAGACAAAGTCACCAACTATCTGGTGAACATAGTGGAGCATTTAGCAGCTAAAGAGATCAAAAACAGAGCTAAAAGAGAGTGAATATTAGACTAGCCAGGTGGCCAGAAACATGACTCCAAATTAATGCTAATGTTGCTCCATATCTGCAAGCTGCATAAATGAACAATTTTACCATATCAACTTAACAGAAAATAATACACTCAGTTGCCAGTTTATTAGGTACACCTAGCTAAAACTAATGCAGCATAAATCCTCCCTTCATGAAGGTTATAATGTTTTTGTTGAAACTGTTTTAAAGGGGTGTTGACTCAACTGTATGGTCATTTTCGAGGATGTAGTTTGTATTGCGTTATACTGACAGGTATTCTATAGTCTGTTATTTTGTCCACCCCACTTATATATATCAAAGAGGGTATATGTCAGTGTTGTGTTTATAGCATGTTTCCTCTGCCCTCAGGTGGCCAAACAATCAGTTAATGCAGGTTTAATAAATCCTGTTAGTCATTTTTCAACTGAATGCCGTTAATCTGTTGGTTGTAGCTTCACAAAAGCTTTTACATGCTTTATTTTCATTAGATTACTTTTCTTTCTCTTATAAATCCCAATGTACAGCATGTAGGGTTTTTTAATATACTGTATTGACTCTATACTATACGTGCTCAGTGCTGCATTGTCACTGGAGTGTGTAGGAAAGAATGTGTGTACAATGCAGTCGTAAATTGCTGAGACACAGTTATTTCCCTCTATGCACTCAGGGGCAGCAGATGCCGCTGCACAGCCCTGAACGCCATGTTAGAACAGAAAGAAGTGCAGTTCAAGAACAAGAACGTTTGTTCAAAGGTGGTCTTTCTCTTAGTACTTAAAGGCCTCAGTGTACTGTGCCATGTCTCATGCCTAAAGCCCAAACAGATAAAGTACCATTGTGAGGGAAAACACGCTGAAATTGCAGGTCAATCTTCTCAATGAAATAGGATTGGGAGGTACATGTACACAGCACGTTTGCACT
This sequence comes from Maccullochella peelii, assembly GCA_002120245.1. Taxonomy (NCBI): domain Eukaryota; kingdom Metazoa; phylum Chordata; class Actinopteri; order Centrarchiformes; family Percichthyidae; genus Maccullochella; species Maccullochella peelii. The sequence continues at coordinate 130,387 of LKNJ01000342.1, read as the reverse complement.
CCAATGTATTTAACTGGTTGTCAGAAATGGCCCTGTTCTCTGCCAGAAGCGCATAATTGGGTTTGCAGCAGTGTAGAGAAATCTATATACTGTATAATCATAGAAATGTTTACAGAATGATTACAGTTACGCAGGACCCTTAAAGCTAAAATCTGTAATGTTTTTGAAGTAATATATCATTACTCTATCAGTTTGATGGATAGATTTACTATGGTTTGAGACACACTTCTCTGCTAAAGGGGAAATATTGGTCAGGTAACACATGCCTGGTTGATAATACCAGTAACATCTTTCTCTGAAACAAGATTCAATAACGCAAAATTATACTCTGTTATCTTTTCTGTATAGTTTAAAGGAATCGTTTGACATTTTGGGAAACATACTGAGAGTTAGATGAGAAGATCGATATCTGTATGGTTAATATGAAGCTACAGTTTGCTTAGCTCAGCATTAAGACTGGAAACATAGGGAAACAGCTAGCCTGGCTCTGTCCAAATGTAACAAAACACACCTACTAGCACCTCTAAAGCTCACTAATTTACATGTTATATCTAGTGTGTTTAATTCGGACAATTTCTTTGCCAGGCGCAGTGCCTTTACATCAACGTGAAGTTTCCAGGCAACCAGCGGAGACTTCAGGAAGTTACCAGTCTGGCACATAACCCACCGTAAATCTATGAAGTGTCTTTTATACACTTTGGTTTTTGTACGGATTAAACAAACAAGTTATAACGTGTTAATTAGCGACCTTTAGACGTGCTGGTGAGCGGATTTTCGAGCTGGTAGGTGGATTTGTGTGCGATGTCATGACACCCTTATAACTTTTATGGTCAGTGTTTATTATTGTATACTGTAAAACTCTGTTGTCAACTTTGTATCTGCTGCAGTGTCAACAAGACAAAGTCCTGTGGATTTACTGTGCTTGGCAATTAAAAAGATCTTAATCCTTATTCATCCAAAGATGCATCCAAATGCTCATTAATTCAAAAGTTTTAAACTAAATCTGTTACAGATAAAACAGACTTTTCACAGTGTCCCCTGTATTCTTTCAGAGCTGGATTACTTTACTTTTGTCTTAGCCACATCTACAGACATCTTACCAGTGTACTCTGGATCCACATGAGGAGGGTAGAAGCGGAAGTTGATGAAGAAGGGAATAGGCACTCCAAACTTGAACCACTCCACCACATAGGGAGGCTGCTGGCCGTCCAGGGGAGGGGACACGTCACACCCCAGGATCACGCTCTCTCCAGCGCGCGCCGTCACAAACCGGGGCTCCTCTCTCACTCCGTGGGCACCTGAGAGGAAGAAGAAGCAGCATTTACCACAAACAGGGACTTTACATGTTTTTCTCATCGGGGCTGAAGTCTGACACGCAAGAGAACAAGGTGCAGGCATATTCTTCTGCACAGAATTCCTGCCCACAAAGCAGAAAAATCTCATTGCATTCAAGTCATCCAAGACTAATTTACAAACAATAATTGGGTGGCAATTAAAGGTGATCGACTAAACCACTGCACAATGGATTAAAACTACATTTTTCTTAAAATACATTGAACACTCATGGCCCACACTGAGATGGCAGATTCTGAGTGGTCACCATGCACATGGGTTAACCCTCTCCCTTCATCATCCTTCCACAGAATGGCATATCGTCATCTGTCACCGGCATCTGTTGGTGAGTGTTTTGTGGTTGTGCCATACTGTACTATAAATGAGCTGCCAAGGGGTTCCATTGATCATAGCTGGCTGCTGCTCAGATAAGCTTTACTATGAGCACCACCAGGCCTGGCGTTTAGCCATGAATGTCCAGGCACGCTGCCGAGAGTTGACCTATCAGATGACTGAAAGGTCGGCATACCTGCCTCAGCAGAACGCTCACTCTGGGAATGGATTTTCTCCAGCTGCCACCCCCGCTTTCATTGAACCGACTGTATCTCCACCGTCAGAGCAAGCATGACTACCCGCCCTCGCCCAGGGGGAAAATCGCTTCAGGGATCAAGAGACATGCTGACGTATCACTCCAGAGAAACACCAGCTGAATAACTTAACGCTTTCATTAGCAGTATCATTTGCATTAGCAGGGGCAAATTTTTACAAGAAGAACAAATACATTGGGACTTGGAGGTATTATGGGCTCAAGCAGTACTGGTGTTACTATCTGTAATGTTTCTTTTCTCCATGTAAAAATGGAAATGTTATATGACCTGCAAGCACTGTGCCTTTTTAGCTGTACACACTGGAATTAAAACCCAAATATTTTCACCCTGTCTGAAAAATAAAGCTATAACTCCACCCCTAAAGGCCATATGCATCACTTAGTGATTGTGTTTACCAGTTTAATCTGCATCATCCTGTGACAGAGTTAATCCACTTTATGCGTTTCAGCCAGCACAGACTCTGGACTGAAACAGAGCAGATTTAATCAAATTACACTTTTTAAAGTGGAGATGTGGTCTGCCAGTTACGAGCCTCAGTCCTGGAATCTGCTTTGCTATTGTGCACCTTTGTTAAGAAGGGAAAAACAGCCATGCTATGCTACCCTTAGCTATGAGTGACACAAACCAAATGAAATGCATGTGCATGACTCAATAAACCCCACGACCACTCAACAGCCCTTCGGTCTCTGATAGACCAGCACGAGAATACAAAAAACTGCACAAGTCTGAGTACTAAAACTATAACAGGATTAATACCAAACAAACATGGCGTAAATGCTACAAGTACGAAATCTCATAGGGAAGCTGATTGACAACTACAAGCCACAGAGGCTGTACATCAGACGAACAACACTACATGTACTAATTTGGACCATCTAAATCATGCCGGTAATACAGCAGCATTTTTCATTAAAATGAAACTGAGTGGGAGTCATCAAGTGATCAAAGACAGTGTAGCGTGTCAAAATGCATAAACATAGGAGAGACTGAATGAGAGTGGAGAAGATTGTTGCAGAGAGCTTCTGTGGGCAACCTACAACCTGTACAAACCATGACCTTTTAATGCGCTTCTGAGGTAACCTGTCCCATCTAGTTATAAGCAAAACAAAATCAGAAATCTGCTAAACTAATCCTTTCAGGCTTGCAAAAAGCCTGAAATTCACACCTGAGCACGCTCCATTGCAGCCTCATTTATAACACCTTTAAAAAAGATTACAATAACCCCTTCAAACACCCCATGCAGGGCTTGTGCTGAGGCATATTCTCTGAATTTTACTGTTAAATGCTCTTTAGAAAAGTCCACTCAATTTGAATTCTAGATCAGTGAATCCCAACGTGGGTGCCTTAAAGCAACGGTTCAACATTCACTTTCTTGCCGAGAGTTAGATGAGAAGATTGATACCAATCTTATGTCTGTTTGTGAAAGAAGGCTATAGCAGTCAGTTAGCTTAGCTTAGCAAAAAGACTAATTAACACGTTATAACTCATTTGTTTAGTCCGTACAGCTAACGAAGTGTTAAAACAACAAGTTATAGTTTTACAGGCATTTTGTGACTATTCCTTGGCCCGGAGCGGTGACTTTCTGGTGTCTTTACGTTAAGCAAGCTAACCGGCTGCTGGCTGTGACTGTGTACAGACATGAGAGTGGTGTCAGTATTAGTCAGGCTATAATTAGAATATTACTTTTTCAAATATATCAAAAGACATGATATAAGCAATTAACATCAAAATAGACATATCAAAAGCCCCGTTATACCACAGCTAAGATGGTTGTCATAGTAACGCAACAGGCTTTGATGGGAGTTTTCCAGGTGCAGACAGAGCAGTCAGAAACAGTGACTGTCAGACTGTAAACAGAGCTCAAAGATATTCTGATACATCTCAACCCTCAACAGAGTCTGAGACAACTGATTTTCAGGAAACACATACCTGGCCAGGGGTGTTGGATAACAAATTATGGTAGAGACTTTGAGTGTCTTTTGTCTTTACTCTGGCTTTCCAGAAGAAAACAGAGAGCAGGCTCCCATCCATAATGAAACACACTGGATACATTGTTTGGTCTGAGTAAGTAGAGTCACCTGACTCAAACCCTGTGGCACGACTGTGCATGCTCCTGAAATCCATTGTTTTCTCTGCAGACAGTTCAGGTTGCAGAAGTTTAGCAGCTCGAGTTTCTGGCTGGCATTATTTTTGGATCCTGGAGGTGCTCGTCTTGGACACAGAATAGACTTTAAAGAGTTGAGATAATATATTGGAGGGCTAATAATTCTCCAATCCCTTTATGGGATCCTCATGAGGGGACAATCAGCACAGGCTTGGTCACCACTTTTGCCTTTTTCATTTCCTTAATGGAGACACGGCGACCCAGTAGGGTTTATGGGGACTTATTCAGGAGAAAATATTTATGCTCTCAACAAGACATAAATTTGATACAAGGGTCCATGCTTAAGATCTTCCAAATAAACAGTGTTGTAGATATAAAGGGATCAATACATTTAAGAGATGATGGCAACTCATGATTGCTTCGGCACTGTAAATGTCAACTGAACTCAACTCAAGTTGCAAAGTGAAGGCTGAAACCCTCTAAACACAGAGAAATCTGTTGAGTAAGATCTGCATAAATCAGACAGCTAATAAATCCAGGAGACCAATATGTTTGATGTATCTATCCTCGGCACATACTGGATTTACTGCTACAATCATGAATTCCCTGAAGGGTAACAATTCAGTCACCTGTCAGATAAATCATCTGTACGGCAGGCAGTTCATGTATAAAAGCAAAATACAAAGGGGATAATTCCTCAATGTTTGGCATAGGTTAAACAGGCAGTGACACAGTGAGTTAGTCAGAGCGATTATTTTCACTATTAATTAATAAATAATAAATAATAAAATAATAAATAATAAAAAAAGTGAAAACTGTCTATTACAATCTCCTGAAGGTGATGTCTTCAAATATCTTGTTTTGTCCAACCAACAGTCCAAAACCCAAAGATAATCAACTTACTAACATATAAGTCGTGTGTCTCCCAACCTTTTTGTCTTGTGACCCGGCATTACAAGTGTCAGAAATCTATAAGTTATTTCTCAGATTGTTTCATTTGATTACATTTTGAGTCGCAAAAAGGTAAAACATTTCAGATATTTAATTAAAAAAGAAAAGATTGGAGATAAGAATTCAAATTAGTGTAGCAGAACTTAGTTTCATTTCTTCATACCTATTCCATTAAGCATCTTGTGAAGCTGAAATTTTCATTATTGTGTCATGCATGTACGTATGCCCGGAGCAGAATGCTACATAAACATTTCCAAATCACAGACAAAGTCAAAATATAGAGAAACGACTTAAGCATCTTTCACGATCAAATCAGATTTAAATAATCCATTTTACCTCATTTTCCAGACTTTTGAGACAAAGTTAGCAAACTTAAACACATCAAAATTAAAAATCAATTTCATGGAAAATTAACTCTTTTTAAATCATCATAATTTGTACAGTACAAAAGAAAATGGGACTCACTTTCCACTTCACCCAAATCACACAGCTCATGCAATCCTGTTTAAATTATATCATCCGTGATAATAAAACACCCAATTTAACATCATCCAGGTATTGGCCTAGATTAGCTTCCTTAATCTGTAGAGATAAATATTGCAAGAAGAGTTGGAATATCGCCTTGTTTTACTCCAAAAGGTGCATCGAACCAGTAAACATATCACTGATCTCAACACAAGCAACTGGGCAACTACACAAGGTCTGGATTACGTTATAAAATCTACCATCCACACCTGCTTCCAAAAGTTTAAGCAAACAAATCTCTATTAATCTACTCATAAGACTTTTGGAAGCCAACAAAACATGCAAAAGTGGATTTTGTGTTTGTCAATTCTAGTCTAATAATAGTTGATATTGAATGTTGATTATCGATACAGGCTTGTTTCTTTTTAAATCCATTCTGCTCATCAACAAGATACTGTGCCATCTCTAAATACTGTGTGAGCCTGTTGTTCAGTACATTAGATCAAGTTTACTTGTGACCCATTAAACACTGAGATAAGAACAAAGAAAAGCATGAAATCCTGGAATCCTGGCAGGAAAGCTGGAAACTATAAAGAATATTTGTTTTGTTTTTTTGCTTGAAAAATAACTTAACAAATTTAACAATTATCAAAGTAGTTGCCAATTATTTTTCAGTCAATCGACTAATCGATTACTCGAGTAATCATTGCAGCTCTAGTGAGAGCTTCCCTTTCACTTTTATTTATAGAAGACTTTATGAGATGAATAAAAAAATATCAGCAAAGTACAAATGTGAACAAAAATATTAGGAATAGAGAGAAGCAGCCAAAGAAAAAATGTTTACTGATACACACAACGTGATGTAACAAAATCATAAACCAATAAGACACATCTGTTCGAGGTCAATCAACAGCTGTGATGAATCATCGCAGCAGAACAGCGGGGGCGCGCGGGGTTAAATCCGCAAGAGATTTCAACTCGGAGCGTTTTTCAAGTGGCTGAAAATGGCTCATCACACGAAAAGTACGCTACACTGTACTTTCAGTAATGATCTGAGATTTGTACAGTAAATAGACTCTAAAGGCAATTTTGGGACAATAATCAGGCAGAGCAGAGCCGGCGAAATGTTTTGATGGTAATGACGTCCAATAACACGCTGAGCAATATTGTGGAAAAATATGAAAACTGAGGGAGTTCAATGAGAGACACTTTTAGTTGAGCAGTGCTTGGATATTCTGGTGTAGGGTGACACCAACACAATATAACCATTGCTCACTGCAGTTAGACATTTTGCAAAGGATGTAGAAAATGGTGTGTGTGTGTGTGTGTGCTCCACACAGTGACGAGGATGTGAGCGCTGCTTTTTGCTGGACAGAGCTCCCGATGTGGAGGATGTAATGGAATATAGACTGGACGGAGGCTGGAGAGAGAAGCTCAAGGACGTGCAGCCACTGGGCTGGATGGGCCACTGACAGGGCGGTAATTGAATGCCAGCCTGCATGTGCTGAAGGTCACATCAGAGAATGGCCTGAGTGTGTGTGTGTGCTGTGTGTGGTGGTGGTGTTGGGAACATGCGTGTGTGCATCTGTACGTATCTGTGTGTTAATCTGGGTCTTTAAAATTCAAAAACACAGAACCTAAAGTACAACAGAATACAAACCCTTCCTGTCTCAGAAAACAGACAGTGAGTATGTTTACATGTAAACAGTAACCTACATTTACCTGGTTATTCATACATGATTCTAATGTTATCTAATACCTCAGCAGTTTTAGGATGACTTCTCTATATGATCACTAATAATGAAAAACAAGAGCAATAACACAGTTTATCTGACAGAAACCTGGGTGAGGGATCATCGTGATGGCTTAGTTGCTAGGATGCGTACCATGTACTGTTTTAGTAAATAAAATACATAGGTAGGCGAAGTAACATATACCATAATGTGTACATTCAAACGTTTGGAAACACAACAAAAACTAGCTAAAACAAAACAAAGCACATGTGTGTATGAGTGTGTGCATTTCTAACTGAAATAGAAAAGACAGAAGAGAGAAGCAAGACTGAGAAAATAAACTAAAAATAGATAAAGACAAAAAAAAAGAAAAAAAAAGAAATAAGTAACACTAAAATTGGCAGCTCTGGGCTCCATCCATGGCACCGCGGGGTTCCTAGGGCTCAGGCAGAGGTCAGCTGGGTTGGACCTGCTACTTGCACAATTATACATTATATGGCTGTTCTGCTGAGGGCCGCGCCCAGACCCTTGGTAGAGTCCAGAATCCTAAATCACACATGCTTCTGCATGTTTATAAGAGGTAGATGCTAGAGGAGGGTGAATTTCTGCTATTTCTTCTTCTTCTCTGTCTTCCGCTTTCCTACGCTGTCAAAGTCCCTACATTCACAATTCTGACCAACGATCTTTCTGCCTGAAAGTTTCCATCAACCACCTGCTGGCTTCTCGCCACCAGCGTTTAGTCTCCGAGGGATCCTGTCCTACCTCCGATCTTCATATGGGACTAATGAAGATGGAGTTTAATCGCCCAAATATTTCTCCGTTGCTTCCAACAGATCTCTCTATATTGAACTCTACACAAAACACTGCAGAGCTCTCACTTAGCAGCAGCAACTTGCTCACAATTATTTTGATTGCTGGTGAGCATCAAGAATCTGACTCCAGCAAGTGGATTTCTTTTGTAAAGTATTCAGACTGGCAACAGGTTCAGGTCCAGTTAAATTCCTGAAAAAATGAACTGACTGCCCAGCTGCTGTGGGAAAAATCTTTAATAAATGAAGATCTGTTGAGCTGTCCAGTGTCCTCTGCTGTTCTCTAAGCCATTTTACGAGTTAAGGCAAACACTGAGGCAGAAAACCCCCAGATAACTCAATAATTAACTTGCATGCAAAATGTACACATTTTACATCACAGTGTGTAGACCAAAGGGTATTTTCCAATCCTGCCTATCAGATGCTTCCCAAAAGGTTGTATTCAGCAGACAAGACAATGACCTCACTGCCTCTACTTTTACTTTTGTCCGGGGACAATCCGAGATAGATTTGGTCTCTTCATTATTTAGCTCTCTTTAATGGCAAAGTTCCCCCCTCAGACAAGCAATGCTCAGTCAGGGATGCAATGGATGTGCTGACACCTGCTCGAACACACAGCAAGCAGAGAGAGAGAGGGAGAGAGAGAGAGAGAGAGAGAGAGAGAGAGAGAGAGAGAGAGAGAGAGGTGTGAAATAGGTTTGGCTTGCCAAAGGCACAAAGGGCGAACCAACATTGCTGGGCACTGCAGAGTCAGAGGTGCACATTATAGGGCATCTTTTGCAGGAGCTGTAAGTCACACAAATTCCAGCCATTTTTTAGATGAGTTATAAAGGCTTTAGCCAAGGTGTTTTAAATTAATTACACAACGAGGCATATTGCTGCTAACAGCGCTTATTAGTGCTTTCGTGTGGCTTGTCTAATTACAGCTGGTTATGAGACTGTGTTTATTCAGCATCAATAAATCATAGTGCGAGTGAAATAAATGCAAATTAACACAGAGCTCCTATATCGCATGTGAGCTGCTCAGACGTCCACAGAACGACATCAGCTCCACATATCTTCCAATCAACGTATCCGCTTCCACATAATTCCCATTCGCTCATGCTCACTTCCTCTTTCTATGACTCTCTCATGTATACACACTCGAGCTGCAGCTCAGAGCGACACATAAGTGTGCTCAGTGAGGATTTAACACTTATCTCCAGAAATAAGTACTTCTTGGGCAGATGAATGTATGTGTTTCCCCAAAATAGAGGACAGACACGACATATTCAGGGTTGAAAAGCTCCTTTCAGATGCATGAAATGTGTTCTTGATTGAAGATGGAGCCAGTCGAGCAAGCGTTGTAGTATTATGAAGAAAGACAAAAATAGTATGAACATTATGAATACTGCAATATATCAGTACAGTATGATATTTGTTTTTGTTGTTTCTGATTCTTTTGTATATTGCCTCTGTAGTTAATACATATCTGTATGTCACTACTGTTATGTTAAATTTAATCTAAAAAATGGTTTAAAAATCATTTCCTTTTTGTCTTTTAAGCACTGTTTTACTACTTTTCAAGCAGTTTGTAACACTTTTGAAAGAAACTAATTAAAAAAACCCAATGTGGCTAATCTAAATAATCTCAAACGAATGGTATTTCCCATTTGGTAATCAATAAAAGGATAATTATACACTGCTAAATGGGCCTACACAGTCATTATTTCATTACCATATTACCATATAAATGTTGTTTTTACAGTTCCTCCATGCATGAAACTGAGATGACAGTTAAGCTTTTTTTCAATGTTGCAATGTATGTAAACACTGCATGTACTGTAAAAAGTCCTAGAAATTACAAACCGTGATTTTTGGCTTCTTTTATTTATCTGCCTCTAGTATTTTACTTGTTTCTCAGAACTATCGGATCTTTTTGAAAAGTAGCTTGGGGAAATGATACCTGGACCAAAAGCAGGCATCAGCTTATATCTAAGGCTGCAATTAGCAGTTATCATTAATCCATCTGCTGATTATTTTCTCAAATGTCCCATGTCCCAGAGCCCAACGTGACATGTGAGGGTTGGAAGGTCCAAAGCATCTGTAATCCAGATACTTTTCACAGACAGAAGTGGAAACAGTAAAAGATTAGTCCAAGATAGGAATGAAAAGTAGTCCAAGATTATCTGAAAAGGCAGATTCCCTATTTCAGCATCAACTGGTTCAGTGAGACTGAAGGAAGCTCAGTAAACTAGAGTTGTCTAAACTGCTTCATCAGGTCACCACTGACAGGATGGGAGGTCTGTTCTGGGACAGAGTCCAGTCCTCCTTCAGGCTGTCCAGGCTTCTTTTTAATCAACCTGTAGGCCTTTATCCACCACCACCACAAGCCACAATGAAAACTGATTCCAGGATTATGTGGTCCATTGTGTACTTTCAAAGACACCCTCATCAAGAAGAGTCCACTCTGTCACCTTTAATGAAGTGCCTTGATATTATCTGTTCAGTCCAGCCCGGTCTAACATATGTGAGTGTCCAGGTCCTTATCTCAGACTCCCAGCCCTCGATCATCAGAAGGGTCAGTGACTTCTCTTTCTGATCAAAATCCACACTCAATCTAAATCCCCCCCACAACATCCAACCAGACTGATTTATATATTTTGTTATGTATTATACTATATTATATTATTTATTCATTATACTATACTATATATTATGTTATACTATATTACCACATTTCACCTTATATTATAATTTATATCCCATGCTATACAATACTGTATTATGTTAATATGTCATACTGTTTTGTTACATTACATACTATATTATATTTCTATACTAATACAGACAAACACTACGTATCATTACTTAATCATATTATATATTATTCTGGTGTACACTGTTTACATATACTGTACCTTTCTGAGTTTGCTGCTACTAATCACACTACTATGCTTCTCTTAAATCGTAATTTTGACTTTACTTTATTTCTCTTGTATAGTTTCTGTTTTTATTTCTATTCTTATTTTATATACTTCAATTTTTTTTTACTTTATTTATGCAAAGTGCATATTTATGTCCTTCTTATCTTATCTCTTAAGTCCTCACAACTAAATGAAAAAATATGTCACAATCATAATCATGTTCGTATATGCCACCACTAAGGATGAGGTATGTTTAAGTTTAGGCAACTACTTGGTTAAGATTCAGGAAAGATCAGGTTTATGTTTAAAAGAGACTAATGTTGACCGCTGGTAGGGGACAGCATCACGAGTGTCACACAGTTTGCACGAACAAACCATCCACCCAACCTCCTCCCTAAGACTTTTTATGGCAGTATAACAAAGTTACACTATACTTCCACCTTAGCTACCGAGAGACAAGTCATATTAATTTTTTGCACCACCGCAAGAGGTCACTTACCAGGAAAATGGAAATATAGGTCATTTTAATCGTTTGAGCAGCAGTGCTGTTTTTTTGTCCTCAATAAAGGAGTTGTCTGAGACCTTCTAAAGTGCAAGAGAGACTCTAGTACAAATACAAATGCAAGCAATATAATGTAGAGATGCACCAATACGTATATCAGTAGTAGTTATATTGGAGTATGTCACCTAATACAAATGTCACATTGGAACCTGGATAAAAAAAAATTACTTGAAATGTCATGACAATGCCAGGTAATCGTTACATAGCCATCATGTCAGCACACTGTAAATGTGACTGAAAACAAACCAGACTTCATTAAGTGGGAAAAAATGTTAAATAAATGTAACTTGCTTACACAAATTTATGTCCACATAAAACAAAATCTCAATATGAGTCCCAGACTTGCCATGTATGGACAAGAACAACAGTAATTTAACTTTGAAAGAAAACATCAAAATCTGAATCATGACCTCAGTAAACTGCACTGCATAACCTGAATTACATTATAGTGAACCACTGACACTATTGTTTTTTTCTCTCAGTTTAAATCAATGGAATTCCCTATTTAATCATTAAGTACATTTATTGGTCGACTGCCTGACTAATGGCTTGTCAATACATATTTATTTTTTCAGCTGCATGATAAACCAGATATACTTTAGTGTTCAGATCATTTAACTGGACCTACTATAAGTGTAACATCAACACAATATCATATTTCACCTCCATTATTATAAGCAGAGATGATGATCAAGCGGCTGGGAAACCGTCCATCCAACCAGAACCACATGATCTGAAAAACTGGCTTTCCCAGAATGCTGCAGGCTTTGTTTGAAAGGAGACTCCGCTGGGACTGGACTGGCTGAGAGAGGCGAGAGGGAGGAAGGGGGAGGGCATCACCAGAAAGAGCTGGCACATGCTGCCATCCACAGCTTGAGCACAGGCCCTCTCCTAAGCTCATTACTAAGCTTTACTCTTATGATTGTGAGTGACAAAGTACAGCAGTGTAAAATATGAATAAGAGAGATGAAGGTGTACTGAATGTCTGCTGGAAAATGATGAACTAGTTTTACCAAATCATTTCAGAGCGGCTTGGCAGGCAAGTGAAAGCATCAGTCAAGCAAATACAGCATGTTAAATACACATGCTTTAAAAAACTGGACATGTGAGAACAAAAATGAGAACAATGCTGCTAAAGATTAAGATTAATAACGACAACAACTGAGTGAGTCCTTTATATTGATGCTCTGAGAAAACAGGAGGTTAAATTGGGGTTTAATTAAAAGCTGTTAGTGAGTGCTGCTGAGTACCAACATCTACCAGCAAGACCTGGTCCTGGTTCAGATCTCGGCCTTGGTTCTTGCAGCTCAGGCGAACAAAACACTCTAAAGTGACCTTCTGTTTTTATTTTTGGGGTCTTTTGGGAGGTTTTGTGTAGCATGTGGCTACGTACATTTACTCAAGTACTGACTGTACTTGTACTTTACTTGAGTATGCTACTTTATACTGCCACTCCACTACATTTCAGTACTTTTTAGTCCACTACATTTACGTGACTGCTAAGGTTACTGGTACATCTCAGGTAAAAAATTGTATCTACAATATATCAGTTTAAAAAACATGACAATTTCTATAAATAAAATTACAAAACAGTATATAAAGTAGTTTAAACTAGCTCCACCTCGACCGATGGCAAAAATAAAATGGTGCATCAGTAATACAAATCCGATAATGTAAAATATATATGGCACACTGTACTTTTACTTTTGATACTGTACATTTTGCTCCTAATACTTATGTACTTTTACTTAAGTAGCATTTTTAATGCAGGAGTATTTTTTACATTGTGATATTACTACTTTTAATTTAGTAAAGGATCTGAATACTTTCTTCATTACTGGCAATAATAATCAGTGACTGAATGAGAGGGAAATATGATGAAGTGTTTCTGCTCTGTCTGCAATACCACCTGATATTAATCCATTCACTCTATTGGTCAGCACAGAAAATATATTGTCCATCATACAAAAGATCATGCACTATAAAGAGCAACATGCACTCAAGTTGTCGCTATAGCAACACGTATAGTAATGTCAGCACAGAAACCTAAGTGTCCAAGGTTCTCAGCAGTGTGCTGCATTAAAAACAGTGGTATTTACGACTTTTGCTGCAAATGTTTGCCTGATCTCTTTGTGCACCTGGTGCACTGCAAAACTGTTACTATTTTATAAATGTGGCATCTAATCTCCTCTCCTATATTATTCCTATATAAAAATATCTTACTTTAAAACACGTCGCACAACAACCAGAGAGTACAGCATCTATAACTACAATCTCTAAAGAAAACAAGAACACAAAGTTGCAACATGTCAATAACCACAACCACGTCAAGCCAGAAATGAAATTAAAACCAACCTTTTTTTTCCCTGTATTCATTTGATTGCTTTTAAACAGAACTGACCGAACCTCTGCAACCCTGTGGCACCGTATCATTTAGTGCCCATCACCAGACTGTTAACACAGCAATACTACTTAGGGGTCAAGAGGGCTTTGATTCTTATAGATGTCGAGGGCCAAATGGCTTGACACAAATTGACAAATGTGATTTATTGATATCAATCATATTTAAAAGGAAATTCCACCAGACTGACTTCTGATTATTCTTCACAAAGAGTAGATCTTTTACAGAAACTAAATTTCTATTCTATTTTTGTATTATGACTTTTAACAAATACAAAAAAGCAGTCATAACATAAAACATCACTAAATTGCACTGAGGCGGGTGTTTTAAGAGAGACAAACACGTCTCTAACCCTTATCATTAAAAATTTTGAAAACACTGCAGATGTTAAGACAAATTAAAACACTGCTGTCAAAACATTTCCTCAGCCATCTCATGGAAAGCAGCCTCACACAATGTCCCAGACAGTTCCAACATCCAGACAAAAAACCGAAGACAGCCCAGTCTATCTGTACCACAATCTGAAGCTGGACTCCAGAGACAGTAGGAGGCTTTCAGACACCGCCTCAGCACTACTGGGAGGCCTCATATATGTGAGTGGCAGTTTTGACACCTTCACAAATACTGTCTGCTTCTATATATCTCCGTCTTTGAAGAAGCGTGCCTTCAGAAGAAACCCAGCGTCAAGAGCAAGTTTGCCAAGCCACGGTTCACAAGGGAGCCCGAGATCCGTGTGAAACATCAAGGAGCAGGCTCACAAGAAGGGAATTACAGATGAATACCATCTGGCCAAAAGCCAGTTCAACAAACGCTTAAAAAAGCACCAGCAAGTCCCAGAACAGGACCTGGGAGGAGAGTCAGTCTGCCATCAGTGACTCAGGCTGAAAATATACCACTCCCCGACACTTGCCAATGACATTTAATTACTTCAGTATTGCCATCAGCATCCCTCTTGCATCACCTTGATTGGTTGCCAAGTCACCGTTGACTTTGTTGAACTAACCTCGAGTCTCCCCGACCATATGTTGCCTCCCCGATGGGCACTTGGCACAAGAAAACTTCTTTGACCGTCCATTTACTGTGACTGATTGCTCTTACCTGAGCTATTCTGTGTAAATCACTGACTTTAGGACTCTTTGTACAACCAGTTAACCACAGCGGTTAACTGGTTGGAAAAAGAATCCTTAAGTACAAGAGTTTTTGTAATTAGGTTTATTTTCAATTTTATGTGCAAATTAATTTTAAAAATGTGGAAAATGTCTTCAATTCTTATTTCAGAAAGTTGTGGACTGTATCAATTTTCTATAAATATTTTTAAACATTTGTGAAACTGGATTAACAGCTTCATTTAATTAATATTCTCTTCAGAAAGTTGTAACTTTTTCTTTTTTAAGTTGAATTCATTATTTAATTAAACAGTTAATCCACGGGCTACTACAACAGCTCACTGCAAAACCCAACACTTCCAGCACTCGCCAAGAATAAGAAGACTGCCAAATTCACAAGAGATTGTTCACAAGGTGCAGGCAAACTTATTGTGTGCAGGGATCACAGCTGTTCACCACACCACAGCCTTACGTTTAAAAAAACACAATGAGCTGCGTTAGTTGATGGCGTGCTGTTTTAGGCAGCACTGAGATGATGAAATAAGATCCAGAAAGGCCGGTGTGAGTAATAGATCCATGAGTTTGAAGGCTTACCAGACACTGCGGTTAATAATACTATGAAGAAGAGTCTTACAGCCGTGATTGCTTTCCTCCAGCAACATGCGCCTGCCTGTATTTGATTGTCCATCGCAGCACCTTGCCAACTGACATTATCGCAAAGGTAGGTTCAAACTTTTGTCCCAACTGTGCCAAAGCAGTGTATTCATTAGAATGAATTAGGGAGCTGGCTAGCCCTGTGCACACTGTAGCAGCCATAGGTAAATGTGGTGCTTCTTTCAGTTGCAAATCCGTATTTTTGCCGAGAATACACCAGCAGCAAAACAACAAAAAGCCCCTAAGGTGTGTCTGTGTTTCAGCTGCGTCTTTCAGTTGTCGGTCTCACATGCGTAACCTCGACCCGAAGCGTATATTTACGCTTTAAGTCTATTTTCTTGCGTTTTACAATATTAACTACGGCTCTGAGCGTTGCCAAAACACAGGCGACCTACACTCAATACTGTGCTTGAACGCATCCTGTGTAGACACGGTGTAATGCAAATTCTTTAGCCATTCATGCATCAAAGGTGGACATGGTTATTTGAACATCAGGCCAATCATCATGTCAACCTTTGAGCATATCTTACTTTTGATATGACATACCCACTGCTTGACCCCTGCTTCAGTTTCCTTTATCAGGCAAATGTGTCAGATACAGTCAACACAGAAGACATTCTGTCTTGAAAAATGTTGACACCCTCAGCTTTTACTGTATGTCTGGCTTCTGTCCACTGACTTCACCTTCCTCTTTCAACACCATCCTGCCAGCCAGCAAATAATCCCAGCTGAACTTGACCCATTTAGGCTTTCAATTTCCCTTAAACATGAAAACATTTAATGCATCTGGGACTCTTCTTGTCAGACAGCCTCTCTGTGAACACAGCTCAGTATAGGGGTGTAAGTATGCAACTGTGATATTCACTAGTAATTATTTTTTTCATTATTTGCATTTAATCAGTGGATAGTTTCTATAGTTATAGTTCATATAGATACTTATAAAATGCCAATCACAGCTTACAGTACCAAAGCCAAAACTGATGTCTTAAATTTGCTTTTGTTGCCAGGCCAAAAGGCAGACACAATTCTATTTAATTTACAATGACAAGAAACAGAGAAAAAGCAAGCACATCTTCATATTTGACAGGCTGTTACCAACAAATGTTTCACATATTCATTTCATAAATGACATAAATAATTATTTATCAAAATTGTCATTTAATTTTATGTTCCTCCTCTGATGGATTTCAATCTATTCCATGTACATTGATAAATGTGCCTACACTCACATTTTCAAACTACTTATGTTTGCAGATGACGCTTCCTTTATGGCCACCATGTCTTTTTATGGGAAGAACACGACCTGCGTCAAATCGTATTGTGCCACCAACAAAACTCACATGTTGAAATGAGAACTGACTTCCAGTGGAGTCCGCATGGTCATTTCTTCTAGTCTAACAACATCATGCCGGTCTCGTGTGTCAGTATATTGTTAGTTTTACTGTTTAAGCAGGGCAGTGTGATATAAGAGAAATATCACATAATGATATTTTTCTTAATTTGATGAAAAAAAGATGTAACAGTTTCTAACTTCTAACACACAGCGCGGTGCAGACCATTGTGACTTTCAGTACAAGTCCATTCAAATTAAACACATCAACTCTTCTCCTAATAATAATTAATGCTATACATATAGTATTATCTGATGGTGTTTGGCCTTTAAAGTTGAAACTACATTCATGTGATGTCTTATTTAAGACTTTCTTTGCAGTAAAACTGTAATTCTGCAGCCTTTATCCAAAAAGTCCTAATATCACCTTCATGTGGAATTTTATGTTTACTGAATAAAAACAAAATATTGGCAAGACAACTTATTAGAAATGAATTGGAATTTTTTTTTTTTTAAATGTAATTCTCTACAGGGAAAATAAAACAAGTCTTGCTGCAGACTCATTGGGTTATCATCATTTCTAACATTGAGCAAAGTGCACATATAACAAAATAAGAGAAAGGAGACAAGTCTCAGCTCAACTATGCTGCCCTAATGTAACTTGTATATATGTTATGGAGCAAGTTATCTTTTGCTCATCTGTTTTGATTTAGGTTCATTTGTACCTTGAAATCTGACCAATATCTCTCATGCATGAGGCAATGAAAAAAATTCTTAAATCATGTTATCAGTGGTCTTACCTCCAAGTCTGACAATGGAAAACCCATCAAGCTTTCTTTAATACAGTATTTTCTAATGGGTAGATTAGGGTCAGGTAAGGACCACCATTGTATTAATATGATATCCGATTCAACAGGATGGGATCACACTGGCTCTCAATGGACACGACAAGTGCTAAAACAGCTGACGCATGCATATCATTTGCCTTTGGCTTTCAACAGGAAAGCATGTGGTTTGCAGCTTTACTATCACACAGCTGGTGTGTGTAAAGATGGAAGCTTATTTAATTACCATTACTTAGAGGAATGGTTCAATATTTTGGGAAAATATGCTCATTCACCTTGCTGAGAGTTAGATGAGAAGATTGATGTCACTCTCAAGTCTGTACGGTGACTATGAAGGTGGAGCCCATGACTGGTTGGCTTAGCTTAGCACAAAGACTGGGAACACGGGGAAACAGATAGCCTTGCTCTGTAACAAAATTTGCCTACTACTCTAAAGCTCACTAATTAATGTTATATTTTGCTTGTTTAATCCGTACAAAAACCAAAGTGATAAAACTACCATTCATTAGCCCGGTGGAGTAACTTCCTGGAGTCCTCTGCTGGTTCACGGTGATGACAAGACTCCAGGAAGCTGCTGCTACCAGCCAAGAAATAGTCCAGCACGTAACACCCTGTAAAACCAAAAACACTCCCGTTTTACACTCCCATTTTTGTATGGATTAAACAAACGTTTTAATTAGTGAGCTACAGAGATGCTGCTAGGTGGATTTTTGTACATTTGGACAGAGCCAGGCTAACTGTTTCCCCGTTTTCAGTCTTTATGCTAAGCTAACAGGCTGCTTGTTGCAGCTTCATATTGAATGAACAGATATGAGAGCGATATCAACTCTCACCAAGAAACCAAATAAGCTGATTTCCCAAAATACCGAGCTACTCCTAATGCCAATGTCAATATGTTATCTTAATGTTTTAACACACTGCGACTTCTTTTCTACTTTATTCATTTGGTACCTTACACATGTCTTTCCTCAGACAGCAGCCTGTCAATGGATTATGCTGCACTTAATGTATATTACTAAGCACTTATGGCATTAAAACCGCATGATTATTGTCAAAAAAGTCTTAAACTCAGATGGCAGGTTGGTGTGTTGTCTTCATCTTTAGCAAAAGGGGATGAAAAATGAGTCACAGTTGGTGTTAACATGCATTTCAGTGGTTCTGTGTGGCACCAGACTGGGTTCAGACACTATATTCTGGGACACTGTAAGCAGCCAGACCAGCTCTCTTTTGAAATTACTAGCAGACTACGTTGTGATTTGTGACTCTCTGGTGCAGCCTATTCAAAAGTAAATCACCTTCAGTGCAGTGTCGATACCAGACAACACCTTTTGAGTCGATATTATTAAGCCACATCTATGCCTTCATAAAATGGGGAATTTCTGTTTTAAACAATCACACCGATGAGAGGTTCTCTGCTTCTAAATAAAATGTGTTTCACTGCATTATCAGAGGAAAGTTGTCACATTGTGTGCTTGGCTTGGACCTCATCACAGAAGGAGCCAGACCTGTGAGCAGACCAGTTTTGACTGGGTATGTGGGGTCATTGGGATCATTTTACCAGGCGACATCTTGGCACATGTCTCCCTCATCTGGACACGAGTGGAAAAGCAAGGTTAAGTAAGTACATGGGTCAATACAGAGTGCTGAGAAAAAAATAAGAACAAAAGGCATATTGTGCAGTTTGTTGCTCCAAGAATAACTAGTTTATGAGCCACTTAGATCAGCACTGGGCGAGCCTTGCAGCCTGTGTGTGCTCGGTGCATCACACACAGCACTGTGACCGTATCCATGTGCAATGTGAAATTCAGCATGTGAATCCCATGCATGCAGCAGTGGGCTCTATCAATTCAAGAGTGCATTTCATCAGACACGCAATGCATTATTTAGTTACTTGTCCATCTTGAGGGCTGAGACGGTCACACCCCTCTCTGGAGAACTCAAACGGGACTGCTTGCTATGATACAGTGCACACATTTCCCCCTCAGCAGCAGGGATGTTATTTCCAATGTGCTCGTTGTTGTTTAATCACACAAATGAGCCTCATATACATCACAGCACAGGCCTAACAGCCACAGCCAATATCAATCAAGCTATCTTTGTCAATCAGTCTGGACTGTAGCATTTGTATCACAGACATGTAGATTATCCTGTTTCACATCAAGCACATGAGGCCATTTCAAGACAATTGTTGTTTCCCTGATTTAACCAGGGCTGAACTTTCACGTGACATATGAGATATGCAGCCATTTGTTAGAATGAAATAGGCCCACAGTTCATATGACCTAACATACTAAAAAAATGTCATGCGATTGCAAAAAGCAGCACCACACGGATACAGCAGACATCATATGCTATGTGCGGCACAAGATATATTGCACTTCAACTCACCTTGAGCGGCCGTTCCTCTGGTGCTGAATACACTTGCTATCAGAGTGGCCACATACCAAATCATAGTACTATTGCCGACCAGCTATTACCACGCAAAGTGCCCCGTTCAACCAATCTCTCATATTCGACCTTGCACCTCACGGTCTCTTTAGCAAAAGCCCCTTTTCATATCCTATTTTCTTTCCTCGTGGCGTTTCCCTTCATCCCTTCCCTCCCCCGTCCTTCCATCCGCATCCTCTCCCGAAGAGACAGAGCACCTGCACCGCCGCGTTTGTAGTAGACGGAGCCGTTTTACGAGCGCATAGTGAAACCAAGTGTGAGAATGCATCCACAGGTCCGCCTCTTCTGTCATTGGATTGGCTGCTGATTGAGGCTTTGGGGCGTGTATTGGTTCTCCGTACGGCCCCGCACCCGAATGACAGGAGAGCGGCCGTGCGCCGATTCAAGGTGAGTTGGAGCGTGCCATAGTAGTGGAACCGCAGTATCATGCGCATTGACAGGGAGACGTGTCCACATCTTTAAATACCTCTCCTAAACTGGCCCCACGTGCACCATCACCGCCCATCATCCAGTCACACACACGCACACAGCCTTTTTTATGCACTATTTGTCATATGAATATTGGCACCATCCAGCTATTTGTGCCGCAGGTTTTCTGTATTTGCGATGAAAAAAAGGGGGGACGCTGGATGTGAGTGACTCATCTGTCGCTCACCCATAGCCCTCGGCTGTTGTCATGTCGCTGTCACCGACATAAAACGCTCTTTTTTTTCCGCTACCGCGCCGTGTCTGGCTTTATGTGATGGGTGTGGCGACAGACAGCCTACAATACCGTTCGCCTGTGTTTCTTTTTTCCTCGACGGAGGATGCTGCTCCATCTATACGCTGCCCACTGCGCACACATGGTTACCACTGATAAGGCTGCCTCAGATTCACTCTCTCTGTTTTCTACATGCATGACCGCGGAGGGATCATAACGCCTGTGCGCCTCTGGCTGCTCGACATCAACTCAGATCACCGCTTACACTGGCTGCTGTGTGTGTTGCTGCTGGGAGATAAAACATATAGGTGATGTGTCATGTGAGAGGGAGGCTATAGTCTCAGCACCATATTTTGCGATTTTCAGCAAAATTTGTCACAGTTTTGTCTCGGCATATGTCTGTCTGTCTCCCCCCTCCCTTGTTTTTTTGGGAGACTGTCATATTCTTGTCTGAAGTCAAAGAAAATCTAAAAAGGTGACTAAAAATCAAAGACATTCTCCATGATTTTCTGCAGACCGTTTCATTCCTGCAGTAAAATCCTGCTGAGTAATATTTCCACAACACATTTGAACATTTTTATCACTATTTTGCAACCAGCTCGGGCTCACTTAGAGGACTTGAATACAATCTGATCATATTAGACCTAAACTGTGCTGTATAATCTTTAAGATTAACAACCTGCAACTTTGCTTGCTTGTGTTCTCATATCAAGGCATCACATCAGGCCTGCATGTTAAATACAGATGGTGCAACAAATTAAACACACACACAAAACAAAAGTATTAATAAGATTAATAAGGTGTTGGGCAACCATGAGCTGCCAGAACAGCTTCAGTGCTCATTGGCATGCAATCTCCAAGTCTCTGAAACACTCCTGCAGGGGTGAACACCATTCTTCCAAAAGAAATCCCCTCATTGGTTGTTTTGATGATGGCGCTGTATAACATGTCACTCAAAAATCTCTCATAGGTGTCAGGCTGTGATCTGGCGACTGTGCATATGATTCACATCATTTTCATACTCATCAAACCACTCAGTGACCCCCTCTTGTGAGCTGTATGGAAGCATTTGCATTCGTTATGTTTCCTCACTCTTTTATTCAGGTTTGTCCTTTAATTTGTCAGCTGTCTGTTAGTATTTCAGTGGTTCCCAACCTGGTCAGAATCCCCCCAAGGGGACACCGGATCAATCGAAGGAGTTGCCCGATGATTAACAAGATAGGAAATAAGACAAACAGCAAGAAAATCATCTTTCTGTTACACATTTATGTTTATTATTTCTGACTTTTCTCTAATCTTTGCTTTTATTGTGAAATTCTAGATAGTTTTACAACTTTAGGCCTCTAAAAACAGTGCAAGTGAATGAATATGAGAAGGGAACATTACTCTTTAGTTGAATTTCTCTCAACTCACAGACGTATTCAACCTGTGAAAAGTGAGTAAGCAAGTAAACATTGCTTCTCTTTAAAGGGTTTCAAGCCAAAAAAGTAGGGAACGACTACTCTAAAACAAAGCCGGCTTCATGCAGAATAGAGTAATGATTAGATCTGGATGAGGTAGCATCTGAGTGATGCTACTCAGCTCTCTGAGCTCCTCCCTCACAGCTGGGCACACCATGGCACACACATACAGTACTGTACATGTTTCAGCGTAAGACAGGAGATTCAGTGTTGGAAGCTAAAGAGAACTTGGGCATAAAAAACTCCTCTAACAGATGCTGTGCCTGTAAGAGACCAGCATGAGTATTGCTGGAACTTTACTCAGCAGAAGACTCAGCAGCATAAGTGAAGCAGTGAGTCATAAGTTATGGATCCTAATTATCAATAGCTGTGTGGCAGGGAGTCCTTGTTTAGTCATACAGCTTTGTTACTAAAAAGGGAAAAACGGAGCGTTTCACATTTTAGACTCCACAGAGAGGGCTGCGTGGAGGAATTGTTACTGTCAATGACCAAGCCATTTTGAAGGTGGAGCATCCATCAGAATCTCACAATTACTGTCAGGGGAGGTGTGCAATAGTGTGCTGTGACTGCTGCATGGCAAAACAAGGTCACATTACCTACACAGCCTCCTCCAACCCTCACCTAAAGTTACAGAAGTGCTGACTCAACACCAGAACATACTGTTAGGCCTATACCTTCAGTAGCAACGAGCCTTGATAAGTATAAAATCTGTTGCCACAGCGACACACACACACACACACACACACACAACATAATGGCATTTGCTTCATAAGACCCATTATAGAATTTGATTTCCTACAAGCCAGGGCAGAGAAAAGATAAGAAGAGTTAAGATAATCTCATATGCAACACAAACTATTAGTTTTACAGCTCTGTGAGGGCAGACTGTGTGGGGAGTGCAGGGAGGGAATCATTTTTGAATGCAGTGGGGACCAAGAAAAACAACTTCAGGATTACTTTCTGCAGAAAACACTCATGACCTTTGTGATTCATCAGTCTTTTATTGCGTTTCATTCCCCTCAATGATCAGAAAAAGGATATTCCCATAAACGGTCACTGTGTCCACTCCACTATTTTCAAAGCTGTTACAAGGATTCACTGTATCCACTCCATGGATCTGAAACTAAAGAAATAAGAGGTTAACTTTGTTGCTTTACCTTTTATTTTCTTGGCGTCACAGTGCAATTAAAAGTTACTGTTTAGTCAATCAATAAAGAAAACAATACAGCATTTTTCTTTTCTGAAAAGAGATGGAACAAGGTAAGATCAGAATCTCTGTAGCTGCTGTCTTTCAGGTGCCCTGCCAAAAATAATGGAATGAAAAATGAATAGATATCTGTCTTCAAGTGCAGCACATTCGTTTATTTTTAGCATCATTGTCTAGTGGGATCTTCTCAGTCTGTCACTACTGCGAGCAGACAACTTTCTGATGTCTACATTGGTGAAGGCTTTATGTTTTGTCCACTAACGAGTACAATTATGGCATTCCCAATGCATGATGTTCAACCAAAACCAAAGCAAATTCCTGCACTGTTCCTTTATTCCCATGTAGTGTAAATCCGTACATTGGTGTGACTAAGCATAGACCCACATGCTTCCACAGACTCAGATGCTTTAGTGGCAGAGACATATGGATGTGTACACTGAGGGCCCCATCCAGCATCAGTCAGTCAGCCTGCAGCTGACTAACCTGCCTGCAACCAAACACGATGTCGTGCACGCCAGCTGCTGAACAGATGTTCTGTCGCATGTCTGTTTATGGTGTTTTATAAACTCTGTATGTCCTTATAGTCTCACACTCCTTCTAAGTATAATTCATGCATTTGACCAGTAGTGGTTAGTAGTGTTTTATACAAGATACAAAACACTTTTCAGCTGTTTTATTTATGGATTTGTTTTCGTTTGTTAAAATGTTAGCATTTTGTCAATGACGTGATTTGGACCAAATGAGATGTGGGACGCTTCTTTTCTTTTCTTTTCTTTCTTGTGACTCTGACAAATCAGTTTATCCTTAATTTCCTTTAAAAAAAACCCTCAGACAAATAAGTCATGAAGTCTGATACACTTCACCTTTACAAAGCAATCAACAACCTAACTTCATCAGAACAAGATGTTGTCAGCTGTCACAACCTGAGTAGATATGAAATCTAATGCATAATTAAGCCTCACTTAATTAAAAATGTCTTTAAAAGTATAGTATAACACTTACCAGTACCAGGACTGAAACAAGTCAACTTCACTGACTTTACTGTTCTGTTATTTTCTTTCTATCTTCGTCTTTGAAGCAGCAGATTTGAATGACACATGCATTGCGTTGGCAGGAGAGCTCAGGGCATCAAAGTCACTTTCATTCTCTGCACTTCTCCTCAGATGAGAATCACTTGTCATGTTCGGTGGTCATCAGCAGTCTGTGAACAACCCACCTATAGGGCGGATCTGTGGGGGAAATGAATATGGGAGTAGTGAAGCGCCACCATTTTTAGTGTACTGAACTGGAGCAGTATCTGCACGCTGTTTCACCTCAGAAAGTTAAATAACTGAATGTTATCTAACGTCCATCCATTAAAGTGTAACTCCACCCTCAATTTCAGTTAGAACCCTCTCTACCAGCATATTTAAAAAAATGCAACGAGTGAGAGAACAACAACTGTAGGAGGCGTGGCCTCGTGGCTACGTAGCATGTGGGTCAGGGGACACGGGGGAGACTGACTGAGACTGATTAGAGTATTATTTTATATAAATTTCATAACATAGATTAGTCCCAACCGGTTGACTCTATGTCAGCATTGGCCTTGCAAGGTTCAGGGCTGATTTAAAACAGTAGATGACGAGTAAGATCCTTTTTGCTTAACCAGAAACAGAAAGTCTCGCTCAAGGAAAAGTCTTGCTCTCAAATTTTGCGAGAGGTTGAGTTGTTGCAGGAAGACAAATGGATCTTACTCTTTAACAAATGGCCTGTCTCTGTAGGGATCCTTTCCATAATGTTGTCAGACACTTTGAATAACAATCTGAGCCTGTCAGTGGCAAAAACAAGTGCTTTTTATGGACATACGTTTCACGGGTGCAATTGCCCGCAAGGATTACGTTGCAGCCATTGCAGCCCGTTCGCAGAGGCGATCTACTGGACCTATTCCAAAACTAATAAGTATTAGTCTTTTTGACCTAAAAATATGGCCCAGGTTTACAAATACCGGAGTTTCCCTTTAAGTGTGCAGTATCTCTTTAAGTCTTCACATGGAGTGAATCTAATCTAGCTTTACTCACTGGCTATTTTTACACAATATCTGGACTCCCACTAAAATCACTGCACTTAGTTTTCAGTATCACACACATTACAGTAAAACATGATGTTGAACCCAACTCAGCTGCAGGTAACATGTATGGTTGCCATGGTTTCACATATCTCTCTCTACAGGTGTACGTGTACTGCCAGAAATAGGGCTCCTTATTGGTTTAATAAATATACACCCAGTTATTAATAATCTAAGCAAAAGGACAGTTACACAGCGTTAAAATTAAGGAGAAATCTTAATTTAAAGCTGCCTGCTCTCTTTATCACACTGAAATAATCAAGTCTCTAAACATTTTTTCTCCTGTGAATCATGCCGTCTTTCAGCTCACTTGTGAAATCTATTAATACAGCGGTGCTAATTGAGCTGTAGATGCAGTGCCTGCTAATTTCTGACTCTTGTGATAAATTCTGTATAGCATCACAGTGCTGTTTAGTCTCTCTGAAACTCTGTCGACAGCATCTCTTTAGCAAGAAAGAACAAGGAGTTCAATTACTGTACTGCAGCCGAGGGAAGAATTTATGTGTCTGTGTGTGAAAGGGAGACAGAGAGGGCATATTTAGTCCGTTATTGTTTTTCGACTTGTGATAACTTTCAGCGAGTTAATCCCATTGCGACCAATATAGAAACTTTCTGCAGTGCTTGGCAACGCAAACTGATTCAGCCTCCCAGCCAGCTGATCAGTAAAGTCTATTCCCAGATGATTAATACTACTGTAGCTATTGAGGTTAGACTCCTTCTTCGAGAGGGTTATTATTAGAGCAGAATTAAAACTGTCACAAATTACCTGCTAATATCACTCAGTGATTACATTTACTGACTTACTCAAAGTCAAATTAGCTAGTGTAATCACATTTTATTTCAATCAGAGGTGACAAATATGGACCAGTTTTTCTTCAAATTTGATTAAAAAAAACTGAAAAGATTTTAAAATGTATGAAGAGAAATAGTGAGGAGCTATATTAGCATGGTCATATGACAATACAGATTTGCTGTAGCCTACATTATCATATCCACAGTACACTTAAGCTTAATATCTGTAGGGTTGATGACTTGCCAAAGGGAAAGGCAACAGCTCACCAACCTCCTGCAAAATCACACGGTGCTGCTGCTGGTGTTGCTGATGATAACGGCAATACAATGCAGGCGCAGCCTATACTGAGAACATGGCGAGGGGTGGTGAGCAAATGTTATGGATCTACTTCATGTGATTGGTCACTTTTAGGGTGAGCCTGTAAAGCTTATCTAACCACACATGATGGATTGGTTGCTTATTTAACTGGTGGTAACCAAGGAGATGATTGATGTGCTTCCTCTCACCCTCTGTTTGATCTCTGTTTCATCATTGCAGCGAGCTTCCTAGTTTGGCATCAAACATGTCAAATAACAAGTAATTAGGTTGGACAGACTGTATATTTACAGCCCAGTGCTGAGTATGCTGGATGACTACTGACCTACTAAGATGACAAACGTACTGAAATGCCTATTTCCAAACTGTACTTTAAACTGTACTTCAAACAATCAGAATCAGAATCTGGTTTATTGCAAGTTTTCACACACAAGGAATTTGCTTTAGTATATTGGTGCATAAATAATAAAGCATAGTAGAGAAAGATAAAAAATAAATAAAATCAAAGCAGATAAAAAGCAAGTCAAGAATATAAATATAAAATAGAACATTTTGCAATAAAAATATGAAGAAATATTATAAAATAAGATAAAATAAGAAAGATTGGTACAATATATCATTTAACAAAATGAAGAGCTGCAAAAACTACAACAACTATAAAAACTGACACACTAACAATGATCTGGATAACTAGTGTATAATGTGGGTACAAGCCAAGTGAAACATTCAAGTTACATGGCATACCATGTATAAACTATATTAAATTGTTTTTAGTGGAGTGTGATAATTGTCAAACAATACTGTAAAGTAAAATGAGTCTGAGAGAAACTACCCCTCTGAATCCCACCTTAATGGACACATTTATAAGTGACTCCTGCCTCCCTCACTCAGCCACCATGATGACAATGAAACTTTGTCCTCTCCTGCTTTGTTCCTTAGCCTTTTTTTCCATCTCATTGTCATGTCTGGGAATTTGAGCCGCCTCCCTATCTGAACCTCAAGCTGCTTCTTAAAGTCCCACTCCTGCTCTGAGGAGCCCCCGCTGACACGTTTTGGGCTGCAGCTTTTTAACGAAAGCTATAGCCCAATGTGTGTCAGTTGCAATCTTCAGTATGTAAAATAAAACGATTAAGAGCAGAGACCAAAAACAGCACACGCATCCTGAGGAATCTCCACAGGTTCAAGTTGGGATGCAGACTGCAGCTTAAAGAATGAATTAGATTACAGAGTTAGTGAGAAAAGAACAATAAGTAGCAGAAATATCAGCAGGAGAGGAAATGTCTCGCTTCACATGCGCACTAATAATAGCTACAAGAAGGGGGTTGGGAGCTCTATGGGAATCTTCAACAAATCTAAGAATATCCGTCAAAGAAACTGTGGCAGTTATGACCAATATACAGCCATATATAGTATACATTAGCATTTCTTTGAATCACTTAAGTCTTGGAGTGCCACTATCAATCCCACCCATACCATTTATCTTGGAGCATCGAGATTGTGTATTACAATAGCTCATATCGACATGCATATGAGCCACATTTATTGTTTTGTGTAATACTTTGCCCTGGACCCCATATAATAAATAATAATTTACTTGGTCCACTGTCCCCGAATTGGTTTATAATTATGTTTGTATCATTATAAGTCTGCAATGCCAGTCTGCCACCCTGTATGTTCGTTAGCATCTCCATTAATGTTTGAATTGAGTAAACAAGACATAGTTATTGCGGGTGCTTTGCAGAACTCTGGTAGGCTGCAGATAATATGGCTGAAGTGTGGGCTAAGAGGAGAAAATGTATTAGAGCATTAGAGGAACTACCTTTTAGAGCATTTACATTTGAGGGAATAATGTCTTTTATTTAACTACATTTCAGAGGGAAAAAATCTAAAAGCTTTTACATATAAGTCTTGAATGAATATAGAAATTATGGACAAAGCATCAGTATGTAAAATACAGTATGTAATGTATGTAGATGTGTATACTTAAAATGTTGAATACAAATTTCTTATTAAATCTTATTTTGAAAAGTTCTACTTGTTTATGAGGCCTTTGTCCACATTTGCACTAATAAAGCCAGACAACAGCTGTTTTATTGATACTGTAATGAGGTGGCAATCTCTGTATTATGTTTCTCAATATACTGTAAATATTGGAGAGAATATAAAACATAAACTTCTTTCACTTATTCAACCTGCAGCACCTAATCTTCTTTTATCTGAAAGAAATTTGCCGTTTCATTTCACTGTAGATTTTGCATAATAATGCAGGCTGATATGCTTTCATATCCTGTGCTTATTTCAACACAGTGCACACCTTAAATAGCTTGGTTGGTGTTAGACCTGTCTGTCAAGCTTACAGGAACAGGGATCTCATGGGTTTGAGACCAGATAGACGAGTGGATATTAAATCCAAAACCAACACTACTGCATTCTTCGTATCGCGAAAGACATACACATACAGTACATTCGCAGTGCAAATGATGCATGGAGGCACAAACAGAGAGTCACAACCTCGTTCAGTGACGACACAAGGTGTCTATAAGCAACACCTGTCCTGTAATATGACTCACTGT
Source organism: Maccullochella peelii (assembly GCA_002120245.1). Lineage (NCBI taxonomy): Eukaryota > Metazoa > Chordata > Actinopteri > Centrarchiformes > Percichthyidae > Maccullochella > Maccullochella peelii. Next base: position 100,981 of record LKNJ01000342.1, on the reverse strand, counting down.
GTTATAGTGATGGTGTCATTAATTTGTCCCAGAATGAGATTCACCTCAGTTGACTGAAGTAGATTTTTTCCCATGATCACATCCAGTTGTGATGCAAACGTCGTTGCATTGAAATTAAAGTAAAATCAAGGTCCTCGAGATTGTTCTCAGAGGGAAAAAAACATTACAAACCAGAATACTTCTTTCTTGCGTCACTGCATCTGTGAAACAACGGGAATTTACAGTTTTCTATGAGATGCAACAAAGGGCAGCCAGAAGGGGCCTTGCAACAGAGGAACGATTGCCTAGCAACATATACTACCAACACAGGCAACAGTGGCGGGCCAGCAGGATGGTCTGGAGGAGTATTCAAAGGGCACCACAAGTTCTTTTATTTTGCCCTTTTTGTCTTTTTGATATTTTAGTGGGCGGATCAGAGGGTTGTCTTCACACACACACACAAACACACACACACACACACACACACACACACACACACACACTCTTAATTCTGGGAGTTTAGTTCAAATTCAGTTTGTGTTTTCTGTGACCAAGAACTGAAAACTGTATTTAAACACCCCCTATAACATAAGAGGTTTTCTGAAGAACCACAAAGTCGACTACATACACTGTGAATATCATTATTGTCCATACATTTACGTAACATGGTGCTGTTATATGGATGTGTCTGATGTATTGACAGCTACAGTGATGTCTGGTTTTACACTGCCACCTGCTGTTTATTTGCAGGAATCCAAGCAGCTGCCATGTCTAAGCAGTGAAAATAAATGCAACTCGAAAATAAATGACATTAATTGAATCTTAAGAAGGGTCCCTTTGATGTCAGCAGACCTACTTACAGAGGATACTGCTATTTTCGTGCAAAATTCAGATATTGCAAATATATTCTGTTTACCTTTTCATTTAATTTTGCATTTATTCATAATATGATGCCCTGGTAATATTTGTTTTGGTGAAGGACTGGGAATGGGGACTGGTTCAAAGGAGAAACTGGTGTTTAGAGATCAATGCGTGGCAATATGATGTACAGGCATTTCCTGTCTGTGAACGGTCCATCTGATCTTCCCCCTGGTGCCCTTGTGGTGACCTGTATGATATTGTTTGCCCTCAACAGTGTCTTACAGGCAATGACCTTTTGCCACTGTGATAGCTAGATAGATAGATAGATAGGACATTTACTTATTTGTCTACAAAGTCTACCTGCGTGATTCTAACCACAGGCAGACTTTTATTTGGATAAAAATGGATTACCAGAAAAAAATAGTTGTTAAAGGACCATACCAGTGTTTTTGCAAGTTTTAAATCATTAACTACAAATCATGTATACTTTTCTCATGTATAATTTTTGCTGACTATACAGTTTTAGATTTTTGGTAGTATTGGTTTTAGGCCACAAAACTTATAAAAATGTTGAAATGATTAGTTGATCAGAAAATTAATTATCAAAAACTATTTTGATAATCATTTTTCATGCAAAAATATTGCATGGTTCCAGCTTCTCAAATCTGCTTTTAATTTCAATTTATTTTTTAAAATAACTTTGAGGTTTGTACTATTGGTTGGACAAAACAAGCTTTGTAAAGGTGTGACTTTGGGCTCTGGGTGATTAAGATGGCATTTATCACAATTTTCTTAATTTTTACAGACCAAACAATCAATCAATTTAATGGAGAAACACATCTTTTACTTAAGTATAAGTAGCAATACTACAGTGGTCCTGCATTCAAAATGTTATTTAAGTGAAAGTACAAAAGTATTTCCATCAAAATATACTTAAAGTATCAAAAGTAAAAGTACTCATTCTGCAGAATGGCCCATTTCAGAATAATATTATTATTATTTTATTGGATTGCAATTATTGATGTACTGACGTGTTCATCACTTTGATGTTGCAGCTGGTAAAGATGGAGCTAATTTAATTACTTTATATACTTTATCTGCTGGGTAGCTTATGCATTTCCCCGGCGATCAACAAAGTCTTATCTTAACCTTTAGTAATACATCTTCATTTATTTGTTTATTATATTTTGTATTATTAATATGAATCTGCAAAGTAGCCTAACTGGTAACTAAAGTTATCAAATAACTGTAGTGGAGTAAAAAGTACAATAATTGCCTCTGAAATGTAGTGTAGTAGAAATATAAAGTAGCAGACAACTGAAATACTCAAGTAAAGTACAAGTAATTGTACTTAATTACAGTACTTGGTTTTGGAGGAGGAGTACATATTTGGCACCGCCTACCGCCTGTCAAACAGAGTTGAGGGCTGAACTCCATCTTTCTTGTAGCTATGGAAACTCGTTGATGGCAACATCCACCAGTCTTTTCTGCCCCCATCCTCATACCTCTCAGAGGTGCTGAGTGTGTACTACTGTAACCGTTAAATTAGATGCTGCAAGATGGCGATTGTGCGACTCATAGCTTGTTTCGTTCTTTACACCAGTCTGGGTAAGTTATTTTCCCGATTCGCCCCCACAATGCTATTATCAAAGCGTTTATGCACTTAACGAGGTGCGGCTGCCGTTAGTTAAATCTAAAGCTGTAACAGAGCTGTCAATGCTAACGTTAGAACAGACGTTAGCTTGACACAAGCAGGTTGAGAATAGTCAAGAAAGCATTGTCGTTATGTATTGCAGTGTTTTATTCGGCAGTTTTATTGTCATTGAAATATTTTTCCATTAACGTTACGTTGCTGTTGTGCGAGTCAAACCTAAAAAATGACGTAGTTGCATCCTTCACGTTTTAACGTTTGAATTTGTGTCACCGTTTGCTAACGTTCACAACAGCATAGAAAACGGTGTTAGCGTTAAGTGTCGCTTTATTTCTTTATTGGAGAAACATTTAACGAAGCCTCCACATTAGCTTAATGTGTTTATTTGTCACTGGCGAGTAATTATGAGGACATTTCCAGAATGAAAACAAAGCAAACGTTACTTTGGGCGACAGAAAATGCCACCACATGGTAAGGGGGACCTGTCGTGTTAGTCCTGTGATGAAGGGTACCATAAATCACAGACCTGCAGGAGCATCTCAAATAACATGCACAATACAGTATTGTGCAATACAGTATTGTGCATGCAGCATAACCACAGACCCATGTAATTAAAATGTGTGTTGTGCTAGTTAAACCTAAAGTTCAAATACCATCTGTCTAACCAGCTTGAATCCCATCCAAGGTGGTGGATTTGATAAAGAGTGTGTGTATTGACCGTGGTGATTGATGATGGTGAGTGGGGTGTTATTAGTGTGGCAGGTGGAAGGCAAGAACAGTCAGTCATGGTGGGTCACATGGTGGAGATGACATGCCTCATCATCCCCTGTCCAACAACAGCTGGAGCTTTTGGGGCAGATCAATGCAGCTGATGCTGGGTGATATGTTGTATGCACCCTGGTGTGTGCTTGGTGTGAGGTCACCCTGCTGCTGGCAGTGGAGTGGGTTATTTCCAAATGGCAGATTGCATCAGTAAAGTGTAAATGTGAATCAAATGACTAAGCGATTGACAGGCAAATGACTGACATTATGTTGGATGCAGTGGGTAAATGTAGCTCACTAAAATAGTAGCAGGCGAAATGATCGAAAATGTTAATAGTCTAAAATTCTGCCCTCAAGTTTTAGACTGCCTTTAGGTTTAAATAATTAATATTAATCACATTGTATAATTCATGCATAATATAACTTGGACACATTGGTGCATACATTTAAATTATTTTGTTTGAATTAAGACAAAATAAATATTTTTGCCTTCCTCCTCTGGTTCTGTTTTTTTGAGTAAGATGATGTCCCATAACATCCAGTTTAAGTAGCTTTAATGTTGGAAAAATCACGTTATTCCACACTGACAGTATCACATTCTTGTTCCTGCTCTTAATTGAAGTTATATGATGTTTACACTATAAGGCTGTTTATTTTCTCAATTGATAGATTAATGGTTTTGTCTATAAAATGTCAGAAAATAGTTAAAAATGCCCAAGGAGCAAAGAGATTTATTAAAATTGCTTGTTTTATTCGTCCAAAACCCAGATATGTTCAGCTGACAATCATACATGACAAAGAAAAGCAGCAAATCTTCACATTTTCAGAAGCTGAAGCCAGAGAATCATTGGTATTTCTGTTTTAAAAACAACTAAAATGATTACTCGATTATCAAAATACTTGCTGAGCCGACTAACCAATAAACTGACTAATGGTTGCAGCTCTAGTTTACACTGAGTGAAATATTCAAACCCTAGACTCCCATGTTCTTGATGGCTATTATAATATTGTCATTAGTTTGTGCTGTTTGTGTGGCTCATCAGCGGGACTGCAGAGGTTAAACCTACTGAATTTACATTATATACCACAGTGTTTGTTCACTCTGCAGTGTAAGGACTTTTTCTTCACCTGTGTTATTCGTGTAGCCTGGAAAACACACGGGCAAAATACAGTTCACCTGTCCCTTTCTTACATTTCCCTCAAGTACTTATGACAACATGACTGTCTCATACTAATCTACTGGACTGATTAGTTGTTATTACACAGTCACTCCAGTATGCTGCGAATCCCAGTGGTCCTTGGTCTCACCATGTTGCTTGCAGCTAACTCTGCCTTCAGCATATTTGCAGTGACTGCACAGGAATGTCTGGGAAAAAAGCTTTTTATAGATTTTTTTGTTTTGTTGCAGGGATGGGGTGATGGGTAGTTGTTTTCATATTTAGCGCATAAGAGGATTGCAGAATGTGGCTATTAAAGAGATTTCACATTTCTCTCAGAACAGACTATAGACCTACTTTGTCTATGCATTACAATAACAGAGGGATTAAAAATGAGCCTGTGTTTGCTTTCCAGCAAGCGCTGAGATTATTTTCATAATTTAAAAAAATTCTCTTCAGCCTACATTGTGTCACCAGGGGACCAGCCATTGTTGTGTGAATGCTTTTATTTTAAGCTCGCATTAGTAATTAGGCACACATTGTCTTGTTAATTGACTGTGGTTACTCTTTCCCACGGCCTACTTTTTTTTTTTTAAGAATCATGTCAATACTGCTAATCTAGTGTGCACGCACCATACTCAACAGTGTCAGTTCTTATTTACTCTGAATAATAAGGACAGAAATACTTATATATGGAACCTTTTCTAATTTGTTTTTTGGAAATGTTTAGCCAAAGAGAGAAGAGAGGGGGGAGGGTGACATGCAACAAAGGTCACCACCAAGGACCTTTTATCAGTCTTACAGAGTGCTTTACAAAAACAAATGGACCCCAGTAAAACTTAATTAAATTAATATTTTCCTGTGAACTTAGAATAACACATTACACATTGTCATGTTGTAATCCCTGAAATGATGAGAGTTATGTCTATTTGTAGTTTTTTTGTAATGTGATACGTGTGCAGTGTGGTTGTAGCAGATTCTATCAAATGTCCAGTATTTGAAAGCACTGTAGTTTTTATTTTGTTTCTAAAAAAGAGTCTTGTTTTCTTCATGTAATTGTGCAGTATTAGGAAAGCTTCTGCCTTTATTGTAGATTCAGCCCACAACTCTACACTCCACCATGTAGGAAGCAGCTCAAAGAGCAGTTTTTAAGGCTGGGGACCCAGTACGTGCATATGCCGAGGGAGCGTTTCTTGGACGAGCTCTCCTTGTGTCTCTCGGGATGTCCAGTCACAGCTGGGATAAAAATAGCTCTTGATGTACAGGGTGGAAAAGTCAGCAACAGAGACGGAAGCTGAGACCTGGGAGTCAGATCTCATCTGTGTCCGCAGCTGTGCTTATATGACCGGATGCTTTGGCAGGACCCATGTTTTCATCACTTTAAGGCTGAGCGTCAGCTATATGCTAGCTCCCCTGGGCTCAGAGTCTTGCTGTACATCTCAGGGTCACTCGTGTGGTAGCGAGGCTGCTTTTAATAAATATATAGTTAGTCAGAGTGCACAGTGCCTCGGGCAAACAGGAGGGGATGTCTTGCAGTCTTCGAGGCCTGCTCAGATAATTGTTATTATCTAATTTCAGCCTTCGTTTGAAACCCTTCACACTGCCCCCACTGGGACTGGGAATGCCTTCATTACTCAGCATGGGCGCTGTTAGTCGCATATGTACCCAGCAATTATTGCATTTGGAAGTGGCACAGACACAGACAGACAATAGGTTGAGTATAGGGTACTAGTGGAAGGTGGAAGCACGCGTATTTATCCTCAGCATTTGAAATCAGACACATTGTGGAATAATGATTTGAAATTGTACTTTTCACATTTTCTCAATTTGTTGGTGCACATCCCTCGCTCTACAATCACTTACTTTCCGCTTAAATTGGCATTCTGCTGGCCTAAATGTGACAAAACTTGTGAATTATGCCCCTTGCCATTAAAATCTGACATTTACAAAATAACATTGCTTGCTTAAAGGAGTGCACTCAAGCAAAAAGCGTAAAGTATATCTCATGTGTTGTTTGTGCCACGGGGAAACCTAGACGGATGATTAAACATGCTGCTTAAGCACATTCCCACTGTAAAGTTATTTTTGTGCTTCTGATTTGTTTTGTTTGGGGATCTTGATCAATTATTTATTCTGTAAACTTCAGTGTAAATTAGTGTCACAATTTAGTGAAGAAACTCTTTCACTAAACCTGAAAATTTTAAATAAAACTGATATCTTGTAATGTTGTAGGGTGTATAAAAATGATTTGTTAGAGAAAAGAAATGGGAGCTCTCTGCTCTAATGAGTGACACATCATTGACCAATCCCAGCTATTCCTCAGAGGCACATTCTCACCAAAACACGAGTGAGATCTAGTGAACTAGTGATGCTCATGTTCTAACGTCAGATTTGTTTTTGACAGAAATGAGACAACCATCCACTTTGTGTCTGAAAGCATTGTCTCTATTTCTATTACTATTTCTTTCCAGTTTCCTTTACCAGACGATTTCTTCTCAGTATAATAATCATTGGTTAAAGAAATTTATACCCTCGTGTATGTGCAGATTATCAAGTTATGCTGAACCGAAATAAAGTCATCATAGATAATTAGGAAACCCCTTGTTTATAAATGGCTGTACTGCAGTCCCATCTTGAGATTTGACTTCAGGAGCTTTTTGCCTTCAGTCTTGGGCTGTGTCTGAAATCATTCACTCATTCACTACTCCCTACTCACTATCTAGGGAGTTCAATATAGAGGACTATATAGTGAGCTCATTGGCAAAATGAAAAAATGTTTTTGCACTGCTTTCTCTCCTATATTTGTCTTTCAGCGCAATGCATGATGGTATATAGTGCTTGGTTAGTGACCATCGGTTGTACTCTACTTTTCACAATGCATTGTGGGATACTTTGAGTCCACTATAGGGTATAATAATTCTCACTATACATTCGGACAGCGCTACAAAATGGCAAACTCACTATATAGCGGACTACGTAGTGAGTAGTGAATGATTTTGGACACAGCCCTTGTCTTCAGTAATTGAAACAAATGCTCAGTTGGACAGGGGTCAGGTGATTGACTTTGGCCCTAAAAAACTCCTTGGTTGGCTTGTCTGTATATTTATGATTATTGTTCTTCTGCATTGTCCTAAAACTGGAGAGACTATGTATAAATGTCGTGCCACACTGGCTCTCCAGTGTGTGTAAACACCCGCAAACAAAAAGCTGAAAGTCAGCACTTCAACCTCAGTCAGGGTTTCATTTAAAATGCAGTGTGCTGGAGTGAAGCCAAAACAATAAAAATGTCTCACTGTCCAAATATTCATGAACACCCCTCTTAATAATTTTATTGCAGCCACTAGAACTTGCTCTTGCTTTCCATGTTTCATCATCTGCCAAATTACTATCCAATTAACCACTATATCAAACACTGAAGTCAGAATATTTCTTCTTGGGAGTCAGTTTATGCCAAAAGCCTATACTGTGCAGTACACATGTTCATTAAAAAAGCATTTAAAAACTTACACATCTTGGCCCCAGGTGTTAATCTTCTTAAATGTGAAGTAATTAATAAGATATGATGACCCTAAATCAGTTCCCAAGGCTTTCTCGCTCTCTGAGAGGTTCTATATTTATCACTCTAATCCACTGTTTATTTGGCAACATGCCCAGTTGATAATGTCCGCTAATGAAAATGCTTGTGTGTGCCATCAGGGTTACTCAGCGTTTAGTGCCTTCCTTTTTTATTTTCCACAGGCCACATTCCATCATCACTCGGGGTAATCCTCCGAACCACGGACAAGATTGTGTGGGCAAATGAGTTTGAGCGTAAGTTGCTGGAAAATCACTCTAACCTATTTAGCCAAAGTAGCTTTTCTTTTCCTGATTTGGAATGCTTTCTCCTGCTCTCGTGCATTCTGTTTTCTTCACAGCCATCGAACTGACCTGTTTAATAGAGTCCATCTCAACAAACAACCCGAGGATTGAGTGGAAAAAGATTAAGAACGGTGTCCCCAGTTATGTGTACTTTCAAAACAAGATAGCAGGTAAACCGCTTGGAAACTCTCTCTGTTTGAAAACCCCATCAACCAGTTAGACCACAGTGTTTCAAAGCAATGTCTCAGGACTCAAAGCTTAGCTGAATGAATGGTACCTTGAAAGAACTTGGCATTCTATTCTGTTTTTCTGAACTGTGAAGTCACACTGTGTATGTGAATGAGCAATTGTAAAGTGTTTTTTTCTCCCTCAAAAGGGGACTTGGAGCACAGAGCTCAGCTCAGAGAGCCAGCCAACATCCTGATCATGAACACCACTCGGTCAGACACTGCAGAGTACCGCTGCGAGGTGGCCGCCATTGATGATCAAAGGGACTTTGATGAGATACTCATTAGCCTTGCAGTAAGAGGTATGGTGAGCTGGGACACCATATCACTGACCAGTCCACGATTGGCTAAGACTTACAGCAGATCTACATTTACATTTCTGTGGGGTAACACATGAACAAAAAATTATAGTGCACTTCAGAAATCTAAGATTTGGTTGCTTGTCTTTGTTTTTATATTTTTATAGAATGAATATTTTAGGATTTGGGAGTTTGGGAGACACATTTTAAAGGAATAGTTTGACATTTTGGGAAATGCACTTATTTGCTTTCTTGCCAAGATTTAGATGAGAAAATCAATGCCAATCTTATACCTGTCCCATAAATATGAAACTACAGCCAGCAGCCAGTTAGCTTAGCTTAGCATAAAGACTGGAAGCAGGTGAAAACATCTAGCCTGGCTCTGTCCAATGGTAACAAAATGTACCATTTGTTTGATCTGTGCAAAAACAGAAGTGTGAAAACAAAATTTTGCTGTTTCACAAGGAGTTATGTGCCAGACAATTTTTTGTCCAGGTGCAGTGACTTTCTCAAGTATGAGAGTGGCATCAATCTTCTCATCTAACTCTCGGCAAGAAAACAAATAAGTGTATTCCCTTAAATTTTTTACGTCATTACTTCAGTCTCTGCTAACTTGTAATGATTATTTGTCATATTTGGTCATTTTATGCATCAAGCAATTCATCAAATAAATGAATAAATAATCAATAGATTAATCAATAACAAAACAGTCAGTACTCACAGTAGATTGATGTGTGTGTGCAGTGAAACCTGTTGTACCACGGTGCAGCGTGCCAGAGGCAGTCACAGTTGGAACATCAACCGAGCTGAGATGTCTGGAGAACCAGGGCTTCCCTGCTTCTCAGTACCGCTGGTTCCACAACAACGAGGAGCTTCCACAGGACCCTAAAAACAGCCCAAAGTTGGTCAACGCTTCCTACAGCATCAACCCTGACACTGGAGGCCTGGTAAGAAACACAGGGGTATAGCTTTGTCTGCTATTGGTACATTTTTTACTTGTTTAATTTACTTTTTGTCGTTTGTACGTCACTAAAAGCATGGCAACAAGCAATATTTACTATTACTACTGCTATATTATTAGAAATCAACTTCTTCTCCCTGTATTAGAATGTGCCTCAATCAAATGTAGAGGAAGCAGTTAGCTGACTGTTCTGCTTGTGGATGGGACTCTTTAGCATCAAGGATACTCAATTACAGTTTATCTAATGTAAATGTGAACAGCTTAATCTGAATAAAACCTTAACCATCGTATGACTAATAGCAGGATTAATCCCTGAGTGTAGATAGATAGCCAGTGAGGGAGCTAAACCAAAACTGGCATATGAACAGAGGATAATGTTGCATTCTAAGGTGATGTGTTTATGGTTTAATTCAAAGACATAATAATTGATTAAAAGTCTTACACATGGCAGAAATTCAACCATGTCATGAGAATGTATCCGCAGCCAAACATCCTTTAGCATTTTGTTGACAATGCACTGAAACATTTCTAAAAATATCTCCTCAGAAATTTCGAAGAGTGAAGAAGGAGGACGCTGGGGAGTACTACTGCCAGGCAAAGAATGATGCAGGACATGCACAGTGTCCCTCACAAATGATGGAAGTCTGTGAGTGTCTAAACAACTGAGTCGGTCTTTGAGAGGTCATTTCTGAGACTTATAAAACGCCTTCATGTTGGTCTCTGTAATGGGTGTGGACAGTGCTACCAAAACCAGATTCAAAAAGGTGGAACTTGCATGAAAAAAGCAGACTATACTTCAAAATTCTGGTAGGTACATCCGGCAAACAAGTCTAGAAGGGGTAGGGAGGTAATCAAAAGCAAAATGATGGCAAAACATATTAACACAACACTCAGGAACATAGGCTCAAAAACAAAGCTAATAAGGTAATGTACTTTATCCTGTAGTGTACAATGTACTGGAGCAATTAATAACTAATGGGAAACAGCTGAGAAGGTGGGTAATGAGCTCAGGCGATCTGCTAGAAGTAGGAAAATCACAGGACAGGTGAGCCATGAGCGGATCTGAAATTATAGGAGATCCCTCAATCCATTTTCTATACACGATTCAAAGTCAAAAAGACACGTTCTCACGACTTAAACTACTTTAATGCTAAGCATATTGTGAACTAAATGTCAAAAATACATCCTCACAACTTCACATTTGAAAGTTGCAGACAGACAACGAAGTTGCCTAACCAGCATGTTTTACAAGCAAAGTCCACACAGAAAAATCCCAGCTGGCAGGGTCAGGCCTGAACCCAGGACCTTCTTGCTGTGAGCTGACAGTTTTAACCACTGAGGACCCTAATACATTAACACACAGTTGACAGTAAGTAGAAGGGGTTAATGCAGGCAAGAGAGGAGGAACAGAAGAATGAAGCAGTTGTCTTCACAGTTTCATCTATTGCACTGAAGTAGAAAATTTGTTTATTTGAAAAGTGGTTTTCTGTTGCCAACACAACGTCAAATGAAATTACAATCAGTATTTGGGGTAAATTGTATTATGCTGGATACAGTCTTTTAACTTTTATAATCAGAAATTCCAGCATCTATTGTGTTAATTTTGACTTTGACATACCGTTTTATAAAACTAGGGCTGCAGATATACATTGTTTTCACTACTGATTATTTAGTATATAGAATGTCAAAATTAGTAACTATCTGCTATCCATCAGAAGATATCAGAGCCCATAGTTTTATTTAAAGCTGTCTTACTGAATGTGATGAGCTGCCAAAAAAGGTCTCTTTTTCATAATGATATAAGGTTTTTAAGGTGTCAGCAGCAAATGTTTGATATCTTTACTTGATAATTGGCTTAAACTACTGATCATATTCTTCGGTTGATCAGCTAAACCATTAATCAAGTGATGATTTCAGCACCATGTAAAATAGATATAAACAAAATAAACTCTATTGATGTGAAGTCAAAATTATAGGCATTGTTATCTCTCATGCCACCTAACTCTGTTCAGATATCATCTCTGTGTCCTGTTGTAGATGACGTCGACATCCTTGGGATTTTCCTCAAGTCGTTTGGTGCAGTGACTATATTCTTCTGTTTGGCTGCTTCCATTTGTCATTCCTTTAAACGCGGATGCTTCCACAAAAAAGGTCACAATGAGAATAAGTGAGTATAAACTACAGCTCTGAAGAAGGAGAGAGGCAATATGTTATTCTGTCTTTAAATCTACACTACCTCAAGGATTTTGTATTGTATTATGTATTTGTTATTTATTTCAGCTTCAATTGGCCAGCACAGACGGAAGGTGTTGACTATGGCGATGCAGATGAGGTAAAAAAAAACAAAACTGCAAAACATACACAGCATTTATTGCACGTCTTACTTTTAACAAAGGGAACTGTTAAAGGAGGGAGTTCTGCATACTCATTTTCTAATTCCTGTTTTTCACAGGGCCATTTTCGCCACAAGTCTTCATTCGTCATTTGACAGCTGAGACAGATGATAAGATGGAACCAAGACAGAAACTGTTGAGGTTAACTTGCTACAATGATGCTCCTGAAGGTAAAGTTTAAGCTGTAACATGGCACATTATTCTCTGATGCACATTAAAATCAAATCAACCAACTTGCCAAAGTAATTTTAATATAATTTTGTGGCACTGTTTTATGTTTTTTATAATGTAATAGCAGTTTCTATTTTCTTCTCTGTTTGTGTTAATTTCCATTTAAAACATTGTTTTTTTTTACTCCTTATTTAGTCTATTTTCCACCATGTTTTTATTATACAATAAAAAAAAGTACTGAATGAACCACATACATTTTTAAAAAATGGCAGAACCCATAAACAGCATAAAAATCAGAATTGGATTAAATCAGGGAAGGCGGTGCGATAAAAGTACATTTTAAGTTTAGATTTAAAAGAAGCCACTGACTCCCTATTTCCTCGGGCAGGGTGTTATTTCAAAAGCTCTGTCCCCCTTAGTGTTCAGCTGAGAGTCAAAAGGTGCTGGAAGGCACATTCCTTCACGGTTTTTTGGACAAATCCTCTTTTATAACTCTTAAACTTTTTACTGAATACTCTGAAATTGTTTTACAAAACTCCTTTACATTGTCTGTTGTTCTGATTTTGTTTTACATGGGGAAGAGTTGAAACTTGTTTTTGTATATACTGTAGTTATACAGGCAGTAAGCAGCAACTGTACAAGGCTGATGAGCTCAGATTCATAAGGCACAATTTATCAGCCTTTGTTATATTTACAGATGATAACAAGTATCTACGAGTGCAGAATAACCCATTAATTTGAATACCTTATATCCCACTATGCTGCAAAGTCAATATGTACTATAAAGGTGGTAAAGTATGATTTTTAGAGTGCTGTTTCTGTATATAAGTGACCTTCTTTACTTTACTAATTATTTTGTGAGTATTGGACATATTGTCCAGTTTTGACTCAGTATTTAATGTACATAAATACATACAGTTTTTGATCTTTTAATTTTCATACATTGCACTCCATACCTTAATGTAAATACACAATAAAACTGTTTGTTGGAAATAAATTTACAGTATTTACTGTTCAGTGTGTTTCTGCAGTGTTGAGCCTGTCATTTCAAACATTAGTGTCAATGATTTGTGTAACAACTCAGGAACTGTTGTAAAATGTCCACTGTTCATTTGATATTAATGCTATATGTTCATGTTATTTTGTTACAATTAAATACATTTGACTCAAATGTGTCATGTGTTTTATTGTGAGAGTGTATTATCAGATTTCATCTGTGTAACATGATTTTGAGAAAGGACTAGAAAATGTGTGAGCTAGCTAGTTACTACTTTTCATATTAAGGTGTTATGTAGTTACTATTTTTCATATTAAGGTGTTATGTAGTTACTATTTTTCATATTAAGGTGTTATGTGCGACCTGTGATGAGATTATAAAATATTCATTATAAATTAAAATACCCAACAGTATATAAAGAAGTTAAAATCAACTCCACTTCAGCCAGCTACAACAGTAAAACTGCTTACATACATACATCAATATATAATATATATGATACTTTTGATACTATTGATATTTTAAGTACATTAATGTTAATAGTTTTACATGAAGGACATGAATACTACTGCTGCTTCTAAAATTTATACTTAAGTACAGTAAATGTACTTAGTTTTCATCACTGGTCTTAATTACTTACAAATTAAAAAAACAAACAAAGTACAAAGTAATATACAATATTGATGTGTTTCTTTGAATATAAAAGTCATCACTTCCGGTTTGGGCGCCAGCCCAAAGACTTTATTGGGTTTTATTTTGAAAAACTCCACCCGGAAGTAGTTAACCAATGCAGGTGGCGTACATCCTGATCATTTGACAACATTCACCGTCTTTTCTTACAGAAAACAAACATGTAATATATATCCACACAGTCAGGATTGTGTGCATCAACGAAGCAGACTAGTTTGTGGTCAGTGTAGACTATTTATTGGAGACATTAAGGTCAATAGAGGGAAAAAGAAACGGCTAATTTGCTGATGGACATATTATTGTGCGTTTTCGTTGTGCCGTCGTATCGCTATTTTGCTTCATCGGTGGAAATGAGTATGGACATGTAGCTAATGTGGAGTTTTCTATAAAATATCGTCGACTTTTTCCATGTTTAATAGTGTGTTGTGTGCTCCGACAGGGAACCGAGGTCGCACACCCTGCAGGCCTTTACTGTGTGTTTGTTTTCTACTTTGAAACATTAGCAGTGCTTTTTTTGGATTTAGTTTGCTAACAAGTAATTGTAACGTTACAATAAGCGTTTACACAGCACAGACGTAACGTTACAATGAGTTTCTTCAGTTTTGGACAAAGCGCAGAAATCGATGTAGTCCTGAATGACGCTGAAACGAGGAAGAAGGCTGAACACAAGACTGAAGATGGAAAGAAAGACAAATACTTTCTTTTCTATGATGGCGAAACTGTCAGTGGAAAGGTGAATGTCACACTGAAGAACCCCGGGAAGAGGCTGGAGCACCAAGGGATCAAAATTGAATTTGTTGGCCAGATAGGTAGGTAAAATAATAACTTACAGATTTACACATATGTTAACCAATGACTTCATGCAGTACATATATACGGTACAGTCTAGCTTCTGTTGATACCCCTTTTTTCACTGAACAATATCAACAAGCATAGACATCCTTCAAAAAGCCATTCATATTAGGGACTGTACACAAATTATTAGGCTAGGGAGTGGGGCTGAACATTATGTCTCAAAGCAATAGTACTCAACCTTAAATTATTTGCGAACCGTTAGTTATTAATGGCAAAATGAACTGTACCAATTCAATAGTGTAATGTTACTTTTAGATATTTTGGAGAGGGTGTTGCAATTTGTTCTCTTTGTTAACCTAAAGAAAATATTAATAAGTGCCAATCATAAAATAAATGCAGAACTTTCTGGCTCTGTATTACAAAATTATATTTTACTGACAAAAAACAAAAGTAAAATTTGAAATTTTCTTATTACATATGAGATAAATATAATCCAAAATTTTAAAGTGGGTGTCTCTTATTTTGCTTTTGTTGATAACATCTTTGTTTTATAGAGCTGTATTACGACAGAGGAAACCATCATGAGTTTGTTTCTCTGGTGAAAGATCTTGCAAGACCGGGTGAAATAACTCAGTCGCAGACCTTCGACTTTGAGTTCACTCATGTTGAAAAACCTTACGAGTCCTACACAGGCCAGAATGTCAAGCTAAGGTAAGTTTGATCATTCACTCTACTTTATAGGCAGTGAAATGAGTGACTGTAGGTATCATTCTTTAACCTGCCAGTTATTTGGTTACACAAAAGGAGCATTTTAACGCCTGATGTTGCCTACATTTACCTTGCAGTATATATTTTATGGGTTAGATGTGATAATGTGTTAACTGTTTGTTCCATTTGCAGATATTTTCTTCGTGCCACGGTGATCAGAAGACTAAATGACATCAGTAAAGAGATGGACATCGTGGTCCACACATTGAGCACTTACCCCGAACTCAACTCCTCCATTAAAATGGAAGTTGGAATTGAGGACTGCCTCCACATTGAGTTTGAGTACAACAAATCCAAGTAAGACTCCATTATTTTCATTATTGATTAATCTGTAAACAGTTGTTTCAATGAGCCGACTGTATCTATATAATGTCAGAAAATAGTGAAAAATGTCTGTCACAATGTCACAGAGCCTAAGATCAGGTCTCCAGTATGCTTGTTTTGCCTGACCAAATCTACAAAGAGTCTAAAACACACAAAAAAAATCATTACAGTGATATAAAACTGAGAAAAGCAACAAAAATCACATTTGAGAAGCTGGAACCAGAGAATGTTTTATCGTTTTTGCTTGATAAATTATTTTAAAATTTCTAATTCTAATTTTCTGTTTGACTAACCAACTAATCTTTCCAGTGCTTAAGACATTATCATTTCATTTACCCGATTTGTTAAAGTCAAACACATAAGTAATAAACATTATTTTTATGGCAATTTACAAAGTGCCTTTTAAAGAAAGAAAATCAATAAATCAAAGGATTAAAATGGTAACATATTCAGTTACAGAATTAAGTATCATATCCAGCAATCCTATACAGTGTCCCTAAATGCTTATCGGAAATACTAGTGTTAGTATAGTGTAGTATAGTAGTTCTATTGTGAGTCTGACATTAGTAAACCTACAAAGCAAGCACAGAATGCAGAGAGAGTCAGACAGCATCAGTGATCAGGGATCAACTAACAATTATTTTCATTAGCCATTTGCCTAATTATTCGTTTGGTCTATAAAATGTCAGAAAATTGCAAGTTCCCAGAGCCCAAGGTGTCATATTGTTTTGTCTGTCACATACCACACAGAGAACCAGCATATATTTACATTTAAGAAGCTGAAACCAGTGATTTTTCTATTGTGTGTGTTATTTTTGCTTAAATAATCAATTGGTGGTTAATTTTGTCATCTAATTGATTAATCAACTAATAATTTGAACTGTATGGAGTTATTTCTTGCTGTTCAATGGCAGTGTAAAGCGTCCAGACACCTGAAAAACAATCAAATACTATTCTAACACTACTTATTTACAGCCCTCGTGCTCATGTAATGCTGCCGTCTTCATTTGTCCTCTGACAGGTACCATCTGAAAGATGTAATTGTGGGAAAAATCTATTTCCTGCTGGTGAGGATTAAGATTAGGCACATGGAGATTGACATCATCAAACGTGAGACAACGGGCACCGGCCCGAGCGTTTACCATGAAAATGACACTATTGCCAAGTATGAGATCATGGACGGAGCTCCGGTCAGGGGTAAACAACACTTATTCATAATTTCAGTTATTTTAATCATGAAGCATCTCATTCAGTCAACATGGATATGATCCAACCTGTCACAATGTATTTCATATTTCAGGAGAGTCCATCCCCATCCGGTTATTTCTGGCTGGTTATGATCTGACTCCCACCATGCGAGACATCAACAAGAAGTTCTCTGTGCGCTACTACCTGAACCTGGTGCTGATTGACGAGGAGGAGAGACGCTACTTCAAACAGCAGGTAGGCGACTGATAAAAGATGGTAATCAAAGCAAAAAGTCAGACAGACCACTCTCAGGCTCAGTGTGTTTAGATGTGTTATAATAATCTGAATATTCCCTACCTCTAGCAGTACGTTTAGAAACATCCATATCAATTTAACACCTTGTCCTGACACTGTAAATAGTGACCTGACTACTTGGCCATGTATAAAACATCTGGCTCGGTTTTGTAAAGGTTTCCTGAGTGTTTGCATGGAATATACCCAAGATAGGAAGAGAAACATTCAAGGGGAAAGTATAGTAGAATATATTGGATCATAAGGCATTTAAATACAAGACTAATACAAGCAATACTCTCACCCTGGAATCATACACCTTTCAATTATCTGATCCATAACTGCACACAACTTTGCATTTAATTTTGCACTATTTCAATTTTGATAATTGTTCAAGTCAAATGCCAAACATTCACTGGTTCCTGCTGCTTTTTTTTGTTTTGGATCTTCCAAAATTGAATATCTTTTGGTTTTTGGACTCTTGATTGGAGAAAACAAGCCATTTGAAGATGTCATTTTAGCTCTGGGGACAAGTGGTGGTCTTTTTTTCCTTTTACGATCGACTGATATTTTATAGACTAAACAATTAATCAAAAACATAAAAGACGAATAAATAACGTAAATAATTGCTAGTTCCAGCCCTGAACAGTATACTATGGTAATTAGTACAAAGTGCATACTGTATGCAGTTAGTATGTCATTTGAAACTGGGATAAAGCTATTTTTTATAATAGACGTTTTTTAGTGGCACACATTTTGACATTACTGCAGGAAAAGCACAGGTGTAATTTATAACATTCATGAGCGTATTAATAACAGCTGTGCTTTTCCTGCTATGACTGCTGTGAATGTTTTTCATTTTTCTATAAATTAAAGCTTTATAAAAGTTAAAGTGCTCCACAAAATAAATTAAATAGTTGTAAATCTGCAAGTGTTTCTGGATTGACAGGACAGAAGATTATAGTAATCCACTGTAGTTGATGATAGCTTGTATGAGTTTCTTGCCATCATGTCACTAATATGATTTTTAAAAATGAGATCACTGACAAGAGCAACACCAGGAATACTGACGTGGTCTTTAGCTTTTATGGATAAGGAGTAACTATAAAGTGACATTAATATCATAAGTATTTTAAGTCCAAACCCTTCCCCTATGCAGGAAATCACACTGTGGAGGAAAGGGGACGTGGTGAGGAAGAGCATGTCTCATCAGGCTGCCATCGCCTCTCAGAGGTTCGAGGGCTCGGCCGCTTCAGAGAGCGCACTGGAGCAGGCTGCAAAGGAGGAGAGCGGGTAGAACCGCAGCTCTCCAGTCTCCTCTCACAAGACTCATCAGCGTCTGCGTTGGAGGCACCTGTCAACTGTACAACATCTGGTGAAGCAGCCATTTTATTTGTAGCCGCTGCTGGCAAAAGGGAGGAAGAAGGGAGACCGACATACAGTAATAGAGTATGTGAACAATGAAACAGTTTGCATGAGGCATTCAAAGTGGCTTCAGGCTGCTGGTCTTTCCCTTCCTCATTAATGCATTCTTTTTTCTTTCTTTCTGGGAATCAAACTAACCACCTGTCGCGATGTCCACTGTGTAAAATCTTTCACCTGAAATTCCTGAATTTTTAAGCTTCCTTTTGGTTACATTCTAATCCTTTTTTTTGGGGGGGGGGGTGTAAAATTGATTTCTAATGTCTTAGTTAATGCAACTTAACTGCAATGAATTTAACAAAATGTATCTCCAACATTCCACCTTTTAATGAATGCATTCCTAACACTGTTATAAGGTCAAGAAATCTGAGATAACTTTGCACTGCTATACTTTGCTGAACACATTTCTCTTTGTGTTTGCACAAAAAAAAAAATTGTGGAAACTGGAATTTTTTTCCTTTTTGAGAGAGGGCTGAAGTATTATCCCACACTTTTTTTAAAAAAAATCTGTAAATAAGACCAGCTGAAACCTTTAATCCTGTTGCCTGTTTCAGCTTGTGTACATTGATTATACAGTACACGGTGCCACAAAATGACCTTTCATGTTCATATGCTTTACCTCAGCATTCAAGTGGTGTTAGGAAAGGGTGTTGTATTATGATCTGATAGTATGAAGTCTTCTTCTTGAAAGTTGTGCCTAAGTGTATCAAGCAAATGAAATCCTCCTGCCTCTAACATAATTTTAGTCTTTTAACCAGAGAAAGTTACAGTAGAACTATCTATCTTTTGCAAAATGCTAATCCTTGTCCCCAAAACTGAAATAAATTGATGCCAAATGGAAAAAAAACCCTCAGACTTTGTTGTATTGCAGAAATGAGTGAAAGTGTTTATGACAGACATGATGAACCTGAACATACGGGGTGGACAAAATAATGAAAACACCACATGAAAAAGCACTTGCATATCAAAATCACTGCATCATACTAACACTGCTACATACAGCACATGTGGATTCTCAGTGTCAAAGGGGCCAAGTGATTGATTCCTGAATTGCTCATGCATCAAACTTAAGCTGAAGCAATTAATCGATTAGTTGGTCGACAGAAAATCTGCAGCTATTGTTATCAATTCTTATTTTTTTTAAGCAAAAGTGCTAAAAAATTCAATGGTTCTGACTCATCAAATATTTGTTTCTTTTCTTAGTTCTCTGTGATGGCAAATTGAAATATTTTGGTTTTTGATTGAAGACGACAACTTGGTCTTTGGGAATTTGGGATGGGTATTTTCTTTTTCCAAATAATGATATAATTTAATATGTTATTACAGGCTTTTTAAAACCGTAATTACCTTGAGCTTTGCGCACTGTGTACTGCACTTTTCTTCATCACTTCCTGTCATACAACCAACAAAACATCCTGAATTGTAATCAAAGTTAGGTCATCAATGTGTGAGGTAACCAGCCCGTCACCGGCACCTTTCACTATCAGCAGCACATTAAATCTGTACGAGGACACTACCTGAGTGTCACTGAGAGGCCTATCTGTATTATTCTTTAAATTTAATAATTAACAACAATGAATAGAGAGCAAATACGTCTGGCTGGCCAGTCGGCAGCAAAATTGTCAGTCCAAAAAAAAGTTAAACAGTCATTAATTCTGATCACTTGTCAATTCTAATCATCGCTATCCATAATGGTCAAAAAGAATATGAGGCCATTTTATAGGACAAGTTTTACTCTGGGGTTCCAGGTAATAATAATGTCATCAAAACACCTTTTATCTTCCCAACACTTCATCATCACTGTGGACCTCGTTATGGAAATTTATGGAGTGCAGGACGTGAAGTCATTTTTATCTGGTGAAATTTGTATTAAATGGGCGTCAGGCATTATAAAGAGTGGTCTCTTATGCTGCTATACACAAATCACAAGTTGAGTAATGGCAATAAAACAAGGCCCGAAGCTGTTCTGAGGGCAAATGGAAAACCCTAATCAACATTACACACTCATATGTATTACAGTTTATATTCTGCTGCTGTTTTGTATTCAAAGCCTGCAGTTTCAACATTTTGTACGCAGTGGCTGAAGACGTCCAGCAAAAAGCAAGCCGACTCCGTATCGTTCAGAGGTACAGGTAAAAGCGGGACGTGGGCCATAACATAACAGAAACACATTTAATAATATTTATGAACAAGAAAAAAAACACGACCATAGTGTAAACTAGGTTGCTGCTTCATGATTTTGCGGTGTCAAAAAGCATCATCTTGTCCAAATCCTCACAAAGGCTCTTCATCCTCTAAACTCAGGACAAAGTCAAACTCCTCTGCAGAGAAAAAGCAGAACAACTAGCCCATCACTATATACTGAAAGAAGACACTAAAATAACATAGCAGAATGAGTAATCCGTAACATGCTCCTCTGGTTAAACAACACTTTGGACTCCTGCAGTGTGAACGTCTGTACTCACCAGCGGTTAGCGGTTGCACAGAGAGCCTGGCCCTTGTAAAAAGCGCCATGTCCTTTAGAGGCCCTCCGTTGGCGCGATGCTGCAGGTGGTACTTTTTCAGCTCAGACAGAGGAAGAAAACGCTTTGTCATTCTTTGATACTGGACGTCTACCTGAGAGAGAGAAGAAAACAATTAACCTTCATGCTTGATTATCATCAGTATTTGTACTTTTAATTCCTGTATTGGTTTACCATGCTCCACTTGGGCTTGTCTGGTTTACTGGCTGCATCAAAGTGGACATCGTTCTTATCAAACTGAGTGTGGTCCACATAAGCCTCCTTCACAATCTAGAAAAGGAAATAGAGCTGAATATCATGCCTGTTTGTAGCTTTGTTTAAATCATTAAAATATTAGCAGCAGGGAATGAGAATGACTTACTTTCATGACTCCTGCTATCCCCGGTTCCTTGCAGTTACTGTGGTAAAAGAAAGCCACCTGCCCTTCTTTCATCTGCCTCATGAAGTTGCGCGCCTGCAGATGAGATAATAGATAATTTAGAGGAACATTCCCACAGAGAGAATTTGCACAAGGCTGGTGAGATCAAGATGATAAAAAAGACTTTTCAGAGTGGAATTGTGCTGGTGCCTTATTTCAGGTAAACATCTTTTCATCAAAAGGAGTCAGTTTTGTGGCTCTACCTGATAGTTGCGGACGCCATCCCAGCAGTCGGTCTGACCAGGCAAAGCCTTCAGATCCTCGATCCCAAACTGCAGAATGAACCAAATGCATCAGTTGAGCGCAGCCCACTCACATTTTCCAAGAACAACAGACTGTGCCGATGAGGCCACCCCTGCTCTGTACCTTCACATCGATCCCGTTCTCGAAGCGGCTCTCGGGCTCAGACTTCATCAGCCAGTGGCAGTACTCTGGAGAACCAGGTGATTCTGAGCTCGCCTTAGTTTTGCCAGACTCAACAGAAGCTGCAGCTTTTCTTTTAGCGCCAACTGTTTCTTTTGCAGAAGAGGATGTTTCACCATCATCATCTCTGCCTGTGTAGTTTAGTCAATAATTGTTAATTGAAAATAACACACTAGGCAAGAAGTTTTACTCTGTGATTTAATGTGCTTACCTGAAATAGCTGCTCTTTTACTCACTCTGGCCCTTTCCTTTGGAGGCATCTCTCACAGTCTATAAAGAGACATGTTTAAAATATTTAGTATCATCCATAATAGGGTTGGGTGACAATATATACCTTGAGATGATATCAAAATTTTCTGTCGATCAACTAATTGTTGCAGGTTTACTTGACATTCAACATAAATTATCAGTATGAAAGTATTGAATACTTGCCCAGAACAGAAATGAGCTACACCCAGCTAAAACTAATGCAGTCTAACACAACAGTCCTGCAATAAATCCTACCTACATGAGGTTATAATGTTTTTTTTACAGAGGTGTTGATTCAACTTTATGGTTATTTTGGAGAATGTAGTTTGTGGTGCTGTTTAGTTTGATTGCATTAAACATTATAACCTTCATGACGGGAGGATTGGGTAATGCAATTATTAAGAGTCACTAAATGATAACTATGGCTTCAACTACTTTGGAAACATAAGTATGGCCCATTTTAATTTCACCCCTACTAGTTTTTTTCCATTGGTTTGTAAATTTGCATTTACCACTGAACATGCATACTCTTCATCACCAGACATGGATGGAAAAGATTAGCTAGCTTTCGAGCTTTAACGACTCTACACAAACCTGAGCAACACATGTAAACTAAACGTGCCCAACAGTTTGAAAGTAATACAGATTATAATGCTGCTGTGGTCAGTAGATCACCTCTATAAACACTGATAAGTCGTACCTTTAGCTAAGCAGTGCCCTAGGTAAGGTGATCAGCCATCAAAACCCGCGGAAAAATCCACGACACGTGATGTCAATAAACTTACCAGTGCATTTGATTTATTTACCGGCTACTCCCCGTATGTGTTCTAACAACTATTTCTAGCTCCCCACCAGTTAATGGTACATGGATAAACACTAGCCCCGTTTGGGACTGTCTCGTCCACAGTCTCATCTGCTGTGTGGCAGACACTTCCGGACGGTTACATAGAAAAACTCAGGGAAACGGCTGTGCGTAGCTGTTTAACGGAGGTAGGGCGATTAACCAAACGTACATTTGCCAAACCGACAACTTAGTCTTCAGCCTCGAAGTCTTTTCTCGTGTAAAACCCCAAAAATACTGTTTGAAAACACTTCCGATAAAGCATAACTCTCACCTTTGTGTCGTTTGTCCAAGTAAGTTTTCAAGTGCGACGTCTTCTTTGCATCACTGTTGCGCGCCAAACTGTAATGTTTGTAATGGCTCATTACTGCCCTCCTGGAGGCCGAAAGGTAAATTACACCCACCGGTACTTGACGGTTGGTGAGAACCGCAGTTTCCTCCCTAACGGCCACAAGGGGCAACAATGAGCCCATTTCACTCGATAACAGACCTCAACAAGCGACACGACATTAACTACATTTCCCAGTGTGACATAAGGACGTAACCTAACATCCATGAACCCATGAACCCATGAACCTAACGCTGTGGAGGTAAACATGGCGGCTGTCGGACCTCTAGGAAGAATCGCCAGACTGGGCTCCAGCATCTGCAAGAACCATCGTTTGATTTTAAACAGAAGCCCACAGAGACGAGGAATAGCTTCATGTATCGACCGTAAGTCCCAGAAAACGAGAACTAGCGTTAGTTTATATGACGGCTGTGTGTTATGAAAGAAAATCTGAATGGGACCGGTGTCCATAACTGACGAATGTAACTTTGTAAGCTAACAGACTGGTGTTGGTATTTACACTTACAACTCTCCAGCACCCAAACCAGCAGCCTTTTTGACCGTTAATAAAACCAGATAAAGTAAACACACACAGCCCATTACATTTTCCTAGCTTAGCTGCCATTGGTTAGTTTTGTTCCTCCTGGTCCTCCAGTCATGAGGCAGAGGGAGCGACACACCCCTCCTTAACACCGCCCCTCTTCTTAGGCAGGTTGTATGATGTGTCAGTGAATTTTAGCAAACCTGAGTTGGATAATTTAATACTTAAGCAATTTATTAAAATGCTTGAAGCTGCAAGTTTCTTAAGCAGCTGTGGTTTGCTGCCTTGCACAAGAACACTATTATGTCACACTTAATCCAAAGCACTCAAAATGTCTAATCATTTCGGTCGTTTAGGATAACTTACTGCCAACTAATAATATTTAAAAGCAATCATGCATATACTACACCTATATCTGTGCATTATCGCATATTATTTCATCCATATTATGTACTGTATGTATGTCCTCTGCTCTTTGTTGACAGCTGCTCATGGACTCACAGATGAACAGAAGGAGTTTCAAAAGGTGGCCTTTGATTTTGCAGCCAATGAAATGGCTCCACATATGGCAGAGTGGGACCAGAAGGTAGGTTGGAGCAAGGCATATTTTGTTAGTAAGACAATGCCAAGGCAGCAGACTTAGGCTTCATAGTCTTTGGTCAGAGGATGCCCCCTGTAACTGCAAGCATCATTTCTAGTGAAGAAGTGTCCCTGACTGAGCAGCGGCAGAGGAGAATCTGTAGAAGATCCAGTTCCCCTATGGAGATGACTAAAGTTTAACTTAAAATTATTACTGTCATTTTCAAATTATTGGGTCAATAGGAGGCACTTCTGCACATCATCCCTAATTCTGAAGTACCTGTATGTCTTAGCAGCTTTTCTTTTACAGTCATAAATACTGTTGTGTCTGATGCTGATATATGGATTTCTCACATTAGATTATTCCTTGTCTAATGTGCTTATTTATAGTTTAACATCATGATCATTTTTTGGTATATATATGTTCTCCATATGTTTCCCCAGGAAATCTTTCCAGTAGAGACAATGCGAAAGGCAGCCCAGTTGGGGTTTGGTGGGATCTACATTCAGCCGGATGTCGGAGGGTCGGGTCTTTCTCGGCTGGACACATCAGTCATCTTTGAGGCCTTGTCCACAGGATGTGCCAGCACCACAGCTTACATCAGTATCCACAAGTATGAAGCCCTCATATGGCAATAATGGCATGTACCTCTGCATTAAAACATGACGAAAAGATCCATTATTTGGTTGTTTGTAAGTCAAGAGGATTTCTTTGCTAAAAACTGACTTGAGGCTGGTTGTGTAGTTTAGATTAAAAAATTATCAAACGGCCCAAATAACCAAAGTTTTTTTAATTACAACATGTAATAGAAAACAGTGATGTGTTTGGCAATTCATCCTTACTGAAACATGATTTTCGTCAAACAATCTCAGACCAAAAATCATATTTTTCCCACTTTGTGAGATGTATTTGGTACATTGTTTTTAATCTTGTGAAAATATTGTGGCCACTCACTACTATAATGGACACTATAATCATAGCTACGACATGTATATATTTTCTTTGCCTGCAAATTTGCAGTATGCTCCCCTCTTTGCAGCATGAGTGTCTGGATGATCGACACCTTTGGCAATACTGCGCAGAGGGAGAAATTCTGTCCCGATCTCTGTTCGATGGAAAAGTTTGCTTCCTATTGTCTCACTGAACCAGGTCAGTCTTTATATGTAAAAGAAATGAAAATTTATTGCAAATGAAAGATATTTTTTCTGTGTAATATATTCATAGTTGGTTATGTAAGTGATTTATCTTACATCTATGCTGTTGCTCTATACACGTGTGTACATCAGGTAAAGATCAACAACACAATTAAGCCTGTATCTTTGATTTTAGGCAGCGGCAGTGATGCTGCTTCACTTCTGACCACTGCAAAACTGAAAGGTGACCATTACATCTTGAATGGTTCGAAGGTAATTTCAAACCTGTCTATGCTCACTATATAACTGTAAGTAGTTTCTTTAAAAACAGAGAAACATGTCTCGTCTCTTCATGACTTTCCAGGCCTTCATCAGTGGAGGAGGAGACACAGACGTCTATGTTGTGATGTGCAGAACAGGAGGTAAAGGACCAAAAGGCATCTCTTGTTTGGTGGTGGAAAAGGGAACCCCAGGCCTCAGTTTTGGCAAAAAAGAAAAGAAGGTAAGAGTTCAGTGGTGGATTGTTGGATTTAATTATTTTGCTCTGTAGCAAGTGTTTGCAGGTAACCACTAGATGGCAGAATTAAGTCGTAGTCACTCAACTGTTTTTCAATCTGTTCTCCAGGTGGGTTGGAACTCACAGCCGACCAGAGCGGTGATATTTGAGGATTGTGCCGTTCCAGTGGCCAACCGGATTGGTGAGGAAGGACAAGGATTCAGCATCGCCATGAAAGGCCTGAATGGAGGCAGGATTAATATTGGTGAGGAGGAAAACACTATCCAAGTAATTACCCCCTAACCCCTTATTATACAACAGTTAATGGTACCCAGATATGTAATTTATTCCCATAGCTTGATAAAATTATTGTAATCACTCTCATAATGGAAATTATTAAATAAAATAAAAAAAGTGTGTGTGTATATAGATAGATAGATAGATAGATAGATAGATAGATAGATAGATGGATAGATAGATATACTCTTGCTTTAAGAGGAACAAAACAAAATCAGGAGTTTTTATATAAACACTCTGCCAACAGCCTCCTGCTCTCTTGGGGCGGCACATGCCTCCTTACAGTTAGCGAGGGATCATCTGTTGGTACGCAAGCAGTTTGGAGAGACACTCGCCAACAATCAGGTAAGTAGCTCACATTTTTAGTCTTCTCATGTAAGGATCCAGTGAACCAAGATCCAAAGTATTTAGCCACTGGTCCTGCTAGGGATGATGAAAAGTTATCTTGAATTTGTCCTTCCTTCTCTCTCTGTCTGTGTGTAGTATCTTAAGTTCAAACTGGCAGAAATGGCCACCAAGTTGGTTGCGTCTCGCCTTCTGGTGCGTGAAGCTGCGAAAGTGCTGCAGGAGAACCAGCCTGGTGCTGTTTCTCTCTGCTCCATGGCCAAGCTCTTTGCCACAGATGAGTGCTTTAATGTGAGTAATGTTAGGAGTATTCATTTTCCAAAAAAAACTATAAAACCTTTGCGCTTGTTTCACTATTTCTATATGGTTATATGTTCTTACTCAACAGATCTGCAACCAGGCTCTTCAGATGCACGGTGGGTACGGTTACCTCAAAGACTACGCAGTGCAGCAGTTTCTCCGGGACATCAGAGTGCATCAGATCCTAGAGGGTGAGCTTTTATGACAGTGACCTTACGCTCTATTCGTCTTCCCTATCATATTTTAATATGATTATTTCCACACATTTAAGAGGGCCTTCATGCTATGGTTTTGTAACAGTTAAGAGTGTGTGTGTGAGTCTTTAACCTCTTTTGTTTCCTCTAAAGGCACAAATGAGGTGATGCGGATGATCATTTCCCGAGATCTGCTGACAGAGTCATGATAAATCTTTTTCCCTGGACCTTCAAGTGACTTCAGTAGTGACCATATTGTTATGGTCATCATCTCTCGTTTGTTACCGTGTGACTGGTTTCCTGAAATGCCCTCTGCATCGTAAGTTTTCTAAAAGGTGACAAAGGTCATTGGAGGATTTGGGGTAAACCTACACTGGCCCAGAGTGAAATATCTTAGTAAAAATTGCACAGATTTCCAAGAAAATGTGTTACATTCATGGTTTAAAGAGGATGAATCCAAATGACATGGTCAGTCCCCTGACTTTTCATGTAGCGCCACCTGCAGGTCAGCTGTGCTTTGAGCAAAATGCTAATTTTGGCTTGCTAACATGCTCACAGTGACAATGCTAACATGCTGATGTTTAGCAGGTATAATGTTTATCATGTTCAGCCTGTTAGCATGCTGACATTTGCTAATTAGCACAGAACACAAAGTACAGCTGAAGCTCCTAAAGTGGCCTTTCAGATCTTATTTATCTTCATGGTTACTTAATTGCTTCTGTATTACCGTATTGTGTGTTATGCTGTATGTAAAATGGCACATTGCAAATTATATTTCACACTCCAAATAAAATCTCAGCTTTCATAAAAGCAATCTGCGTTTTTATTGGCACCTTAACCTAACTGGGAATTATTTACATTTCTGTTCATTTTATATGAATTGTTTTGCATTAGTAATAATGTGTTAATAGGTGAAGTTATTAAGTCTGTCATGCTGAAATCAAACACTCCAGAACACTTTATTGGAAAAAAAATGGTCAACAATCAGAACTGCTTTAACAGTGCTACATGTAGCCTTTCAGCATCAATACATCACTGCCACATCATTTGCAGAGTTTTGTATACTTACAAGAAAACAAATGAGTCATCAGCGACCACTCTCCTCAACTAATGGCCTCGTATGTTTACAGTAAAACAAATCGAGTTATACCTAGCACCTTTGAACAAAAAAGTCAAAATCCATCAACTTCAACAATGTATTCACATCTACCATAACAGGCAATATACTCAAAGTATGTTCTCTCAGTAGACATCAGTGTCATGAAACCATACTGACATCGTTACAGTAGGTTAAGTAAACAACTCTTACGTGAACACAAGTAAATGTGGGTCCAAGAAAGCGAGATGTTAAGATAAAGTTTGAAATACCTGAATTGTGGTTTTGCTCTGAACTAGTGCAGTAAGCCTGAGAGAAGTGAGTGAAGAGATCCGTACACAGCCAGGTGTAGGGGAAATAGAAATGAAATTATAAAAATGTGTTTATATTGACTTAAAATCATATATTATACAAATGTAGCCAAAACATATTTTGCAAGAATTGCAAAACTCTAAGCAAACTGAACTTTTCATTATGGTTTACAGTATCCAGACACACTGTATTAAATAAACACAACCCGCTTGCAATAATTGGCATTTTATGTAAACTGCCTAAATATCTTAATGCTATTGGATCCCGTTTTGAAGATCTCGTAAGTGTGTAAATAAAAATATATCTCTCAGAGCGCCTTGGTTACAGCAAATGCCGCATGGCATATATATTTCTCTTTAGTGAGCCAGAACGCAGCAGAAAAAAAGAAACTAAAATGACTGAACTGAAGGGAGAGTTTGTGCAAATGAAGCACAAACCACCCGTGAGATATTTCCCTCTCTCACATCCTCTCAGGTATTCGTGGAGAAAGTGCTTTTCCATTTCAAGGCATACTTTCTCTCCATCCATAACCACTGTCCTTCCCCATCAGAGATGCTTCTGCTGGCTACACCAGCGAGCCGGCTTGGCTTTGAGCAGGCACCATGACGGCAACAGCTCCCATGCGTGTCAGAGTGGAGGAGCTGATTTGTGGGGACACAGTGAGCGGAGGTGGCACCTGAGGCTGAGCCCCCTCAGTCCTGATGGGGATGGCGGCTGCAGGGCTCCTTAAAAGCTGCGGAGGGGCCCCGTTTGTACTAGGAGGTCGCTTGTGTTTACGCGATGGGGTGCCTCCTATGTTGTAACCAGGAAGTCCCTGTAGCGTGTTGGCTTCTCCAGGTCGCAGCTGGTAGGCATTGATCACCGAGCCCGTGTCTGAAGCTGATGTGGGGGAGTAAGGGTAGTGGAAGTTAGGCTGGTGGGGGTCTCGGGGTCGAGGACTGGTGGCTATGGAGGACAGCGTGCCATTCTTGGATACGATGTCTGAACCGGTGTTACTCTTTGCCCATGACACTCGCTTTGGTGCTTGAGCATCCTCCCTATGGCAGAAGGGGAGCAGAGAGCAAAAAAATAATCCTAATTCATGAAAATGACTAAAATCAAAAATGACAAAAAGGAAATTGGTGAAATCTTTACTTACATAAAGAGTTAATACACAGCCCTTGAACTGGACAACACACATTCAGCTTCAGAACTCACATTGAGTTCTAACAAATCAAATTGTTCATTGCAGATTTATAAATGACCTGTACCGTCTTATACTTCTTCTAAATTCTTAGTATTTATTACACATATACAATGGTGAGCAAAATATTCAAGTAAAAATAGTGATAAGCTAATGTAAAAATACTTACAAATAAAAGTCCTGTATGTAAATGTATTGTCAGCAAAATGTACTCAAAGTAAAAGTACTAAGAATGGCCCCTTTCAGAGTGTAATAATATTACACACCTATAGTACATTGTTTAAATATTATAAAATGAATATTTATTAAATATAAACTAAATATTACTTAAGTGTTACCATGTAAGCCCCATTTTAATATTTTAGCTGGTCATGATGAAGATACTTTTACAGGTTTTGTAAATTATTGGCTCATTTAATCTACAACATTACATTTATTACATGATATGTTTTGTTATGTAAAATCTGAAGCTATAAAGGTCCTTGTAACTATCGCTGTCTGATAAGTATAGTCATGTAAATAATTGCAGTATTTCCTTCTGAAATGTAGTGGAATAGACTATTAAGTATCACTGAATTCAGAAATAAGTTGCATTTAATTTCATTTTCATTTTTCATTGCAAATCAATATCTTAATTATTAAATGCAGGCATAGCCCGAAATGTCAGCGTGTGTAAGTGGACTATTGCTTTTGATTTAATGAACATGCTCGCTCTACTTATTTGTGAATTTAATGGCTCTATGCTTCTGGCTGGTAGTGCCCTAAAGATATTAAGAGATTTAATACAGTTGCAATGAGTAGAGTCAGTTCTTTCCTTCCTTTTTGCCTACAAGTATAAAGAAACATAAGCTCAAGCTCAAGTAAAGTACAAGTACCTTAAAACTTAAGTACAGTACTTGAGTAAAAGTACTTTGTTTCTTTTCAGCACTGCAGATAAATAACATGTAATAGCTGTCATGGTCTGGGTGCAGGTTATTTCTTCAAAGGCTGTTTCAACGCCACACATGCAGTATAGTGAAACTCTCACTTGATCTCATTGGCTATCTCCTCCTCAGTGTCCCCTCTTCTTCTCAGTATGAATATGAGGAAGAGCACCATGGCCACCAGTCCCACTATAGACCCCAGTGTAGCTGCTGCAATAATGCCTGCATTGGAAGCTGGGAAACAGATCTCAGATCAGTATTAACACTTTCACACGCGTCGCCGTCACGGCTGTGTTATTTAAAAACACCGTGTTGAATACACTGGCGTGTTTTTACTGAGTACGTACAGGTGATAACCTCCAGGTTAATGGAGCAGCTGTCGGAGCCGGCAGTGTTGCTGGCTCGGCAGATGTACTTCCCTGACATGCTTTTAGTGAGGTTGCTCAGCCTGAGGGTGCCATGTCTCTCATCTGCAAAACAACCACACAGTTACACACACACACACACACTCATATATTTATGTGATCCGGGCATAACATTAAATTGTTATACAACTATTTAAAATATTAGGGGACTATAATATCAAAGTATGTCATAATAAAACGTAACGCAAGAATGACCTGAATAGAAATTTCTCAGAGATCGTGTCTATGTAGAAAGGAAACAACAGTACAATCATTTAACATCAGAAAGAAGTTCCTACTATTTCAAGTGTTTCCTTAGACACTTTTACTTTGTTAGAGTTCAGACAGTTTTTTGGCTGTTTTACACTTGGATTTGCACATTTCTGCATGTTGGTGTGTTTGTTAAAAAAAAGCTCAAACTATGCACCTTGTAAAATGTTGTAACACAGAAAGCCTTTCATAATGCAGTACATAAATACACTGATTCCTGATTTCCTTATTGACAAATTATTTTCCAATTTTAGGGGCATATTTTTCTCTTTATTTACAGATATAATGATTTATTGTGTACAACAGAGTCATCTGTATCACGATACCATTATTGTGTGCAACATAATCATGGTAGTGTAGAATCATTAGTTACTGAGTCCCAGTCTTATTCCAGAATCTAATCCACTATTGGCCCTTATCCAATATCTACAGAATTATAGTTTGGCATTGGTGCAACCCATCAGCAGACAACTCTGCAGATGATTCTGCAGTATTGCTACATGATGATGTTTGTCAGCAATTTTAGTTTTTATATTTTTTCACAAAGGTTATGACACAGCATAAGTGTGTGTGCATCCATCTCAGTGCTTTCACAACTGGGTATTTCCATTCAACACAATCTGTTCTTTATGAGGGACTTATCACAACAAATCCTCTCAAATCCAATCTTAGACGTAGCATGTCTTCATCTGATGTGTTTTTGCTTTCGAAGGGATTGTAAGGAAATGAGAGTGGGTGAGTGTCTGTTTTGTGGAATCACCCTCCTAGTGTTGTTCGGATGGGTGGGGTGTTTTATAAGTGTTCGTGCACGGCTGTCGCACTCGGCACTGAGTCAATTCTCACAGAGAGAAAAGTAATGCAACCCAGTGGTTCGTCATCAGAATCATTCCAGATTAAAAGTTAGGGTTCACGTTATGCCAGCAAGCAGCATATTAATGCAAGAGACCAAAAAATCCTTAACAATCATTGTGTCTGGACAGCTGCCTTCAAGTTTGGTTGAGTACAGCGTGGACTGATCTGCCCCATCTGCTACTGCACCACCAGGAGGGAGGTTAATGTAGGTAGGTAGCCTACACACAAATCACTGCCAACAGTAGAACTATAGTAAATCTAACTTTAGATTTTAGTGAACTAAAACAAGTGTAACTGGATGAAAAAGTCATAAATTGTCTGTTGTAATCAAGCACTACCTGTCCGTGTTGGTCTGCTAATTTTTCAGTGAGTACATGTGACCATGCAATTAAAAACATCTATATACACTAAAATTATGTAAATTGAAAGTAAGAAAAGCTGGTATTCATTAACAGATCATAGCTTTATTATTAATCTTTCGACCCGAGTATTAAAATCATGCCTCAGAAATCAAAACAAAAGTCGGTGCCAAATAAAACAGTGGCAGGTGAGTGTGATATGCACCTGTCCCTCTCTGATTATTTAATCCCTGGACTTGAAAACCAGCTGTGAAGAACCAAAACCAGTTGTGACAGATTAGCAGAACATCAGCTGACTGAGTTTGGAAGGAGTTCAAGCCCGCACAGTGGTCAGATCCCAGTGGCAGAAGAGCTGGAGGGGAGCTGACGTTACAGTAGTGCTGCCTCGTGTCAAGACAGGAGCATTAGGCCTACTCATATTACCCTGCCATCACTGCAAGGTCAATGAGCAGCATTTGTCAAAGCTTTGACACATGATTGATGTAAATCAGCTGCATTTCTATATGAAGTTCATGATATGTTTGCCTCCTCACATGACGTCGTGCAAGCTGCAGTGGATTAGTTTTCATAATGAATGTAAAAAACCACACGCATTCAAACTAATGCAGTGCCATACTGTAATTTACTCCTTGACATTAATTTCATCTTGCAGGACTAATGGATTAAAAAACTAAATTTCTACTAAAATCTGCATTCTAGTAGACACAACTAAAACAGGACTATAAAGGACACACGTGTCTATTCATTAACTATTCTATTTCATTCTTTGCCTCCATTTACTTCTAAAGCTCACTAATTCACTCACTAATGTCAAGTCCTGTTAGTTTGATCCGTACAAAAACCAAAGTGTAAAAACGACATGTTTTACAGGTTTTAATTAAAAGAAGATATAATGTGTTAATAAGTGACCTTTAGAGATGCTGGTAGGTGAATTTTGTTACCTTTGGACAGAGCCAGGATAGCTGTTTCTGCCTGCTTACCGGCTAAGCAAACTGGCTCCTCGCATACAGTCTATATCGTCCTCGTTGTAGCTGTACATACACGAGAGTGGTATTGATATATTCTTATCTAACCTACTCTCAGCAAGAAATTAGCCTATCTTCCAAAATGTCAAACTATTCCTTTGGATTATTATTTTCTGTCCACTGACTAATTATTTTTGCCCTACACTATGAAATGGTGAATCCTTTGGTTCAAAAAGATGGTCAGTTTTTTTCTGCACACTAACCAGCTTTGAGGAATTAATCTTTACTGTGTGTCTAAATATAGCACACAATGAAAAGATGAGCGAATGCAAAAGGATGACTAAATCTAACACAACACATATACTATAAAGATTTAAAGAACAAATTCAACCCTTAATTTAAAAAATGGAAATGTATGCAAAAATCCTCATTAAGGATATATTCAGGAAAATATTACAATGTAAAACAGCTGGTTATTATTCCATTTGATTACAGTGAAGATAATCTACCACCTGCTATTCCTGGAGAGTTTAACATCCACATTTTCTGATGATTTAATCAATGAATGCAGAAGGAGAATGTGAATTTTTAAGGTTGAGTGGGATTATCACCTGGCTTGACACTTATGCTTTTTGATGGTAATCATTTCTGAACCATAATCCTATAAGCATTCTTACAAATTGGGTTGATTTTTATCCTTTAAAGCTTTTCTACAGCTTATGGCTGTGATTCGAGGGGTGACGTGTTGACTCCAGAAACCGTGACTCCACAGTTTGCAGGTGAGGAGTGGGATGGAGTTAAGGGAAATAAGTGGAAAATATATGAGTGAAAACCCTTACCCATGAACCCAAGGACAAGCATAGGCTGGGGGCAAGATCTCCATTCTGTTTTTTTTGCAGAAGGAAAGATGGCAGAGAGAGTGTGAGCATGAACGAGGGTAGGAGTGGTACATACAGATGGGGAGGAGGTGGAAGTGTGAGACGCGCTGCACTCGCAGTCCCAAATCCAACTTATGCCTCTTAGAGGGGTTGATCAAGTAATGACATGGGGCTTGTTAGATTAGCCACCAAGGTCAACAGGAAATGAGGAGTGCCGAGAGAGGATCAGCAGAGAGAAAAAACAGAGATAGATAGAGAGAGATTGAGAGAGATTGCTGAAAGAGATAGCAGTGGTAGCAGAGTAAAGTTCACGTGTCAGAGAGAGAGAGAGAGAGAGAGAGAGAGAGAGAGAGAGAGAGAGAGAGAGAGAGCGAGCATACATCAGCGCAGATAAAAAGATGAGCACAGGGTTTGAACTCGAGTGTCGATGGCATGTAAGAGGGTGCAGATATGCATATGATGTAGATATGAGTGCGCATACTGCACTACAAAACCCTGGGTCAATGCACAATCAGAGGGAGTAGTTTTCATTTTATGAGTCTGAGGACTTTTCTGCTATAAAGAGATGAGAGCCAAAGATCAAAGCAGTCAATACTCAATCAATCAGCCTAAGGCATGTTGTTCAGAAACAGATGGTGTTTTCTCTGCAGCATCATCTGGAAATAAACAAAATAATGCAACAATAGAAGCATATAGGTATAGCATTTATAGCTCTTGCACGGGCAGTGTGTCTGTGAGAGGAGTGTGGTGTGGTTCGAGTTGTCTCAATCTGTAAAGAGGATTTCACGCTGCATGTTATGGCCTGATCGAGGATCTTCCTCTGAGGTGCATCAGGAACATCTTTCACCAAAGTAAAGCCCACAGACTTATGATAATGTGTGTGACCTGACAACACTGACTCAGCTTCATCCGCATGTAATGTGTTAGGGTCAGTAGGAAGGTGCATGACATTTAGACCCGCACATAAACAGGCGTACAGATCATTTCTCTACCATTTTTTGTTTCTGTTTGACACATATCTTCGTTAACAGGGAAATGAGACTGGCTGACAACGTGAATAAAGACGCATGTTGCTCTCACCTCTTTTTCCCTCCAAAACGACCCAATTTAAAAGGGTAAAAATGTGATACTAATTTAACAAGGATGCCTGAATGTGATGTGATGCCAGTGTTAAAATCTGGCTCAGTTGTATGACATAATAAATGTTCTTCAACCCAAAATATATAAATAAATAGAAAATTGCAGTTCTGCAAAATCGGCATATATTTATATTAATCTAGAAATTAATTATGAAATTGGTTATAGTGCCTTCCATACTAATGGTAGAATTACAAAAACAAAAGAAACACTGTAAATGACTATCATGTTTCCATCAGTTTTCTTGATAGACATCTGATATTTTATGATAGATTTATGTTAAATTCGAGCATATTTTAGAAGAATATTAAACAAAAATACAGATTAAATGATTTTTTTTAAAACCTGAAAAGCATGCAGAGGAGGTGAATGTACTTTTTTCAGCCTTGAGTAGTTCCTGCAGTCTTCCTCTCAGGCTGCGTTCAACCCCCAAAAATCTCCACCAATAACATGAGGGAACCTGTATGTAACCTGGTGAAACCCAGGGAAATAATCTGCAAAGCACTCCTTCCATACACTACTGCTTGCTGCTCGTTAAACTTGTTAATTGCTGTGAGCTTGTGGTAATGAGGCGACTTAGATGAGCCTATCAACACGCTGTCAACTGTTTTTTTTTTACTATTTCTACAGATTTTAAATTCCGTGTTTTCAATGCAAGCATCACAAACCTCCATTATATTAGGATGGCCGCAGGAACATCAAAACCTGGGCAAATAAAACCAAAATTATCTATGTAGATACTTCTCGATTAAGTGAGAAAATATGTTTTTTGGGTTTTTTTTGGTAATTTGGATGAACTGACCATTCAAGAGTTACATCCTCGTTATGTGCCCAGAACATACTCACTCTGCATTGGGGAGAAGAAGACCTCAGACAGGGGTGCAGCCTTGGTCCATTTGTACTGAGGGACGGGTTTCCCATGACTGGACTTACAGCTCAGAGTCACGTTGCCCTTCACCACTGGGTTCCCTGTCATGGTGCATACTGGGGGAGACGGAGGGACTGCAGAGACAGACAGAGAGTTACTAAGTTAACACATAAGTAAGATAAGGATATAGGATCAGCGACCTTATATTGAACTTACTGTATGTTAGGCTTTAATCCACTGCAAACAAAGTGGAGATTTCTCGGGGCAGTAACAATAACGCATTCAAATAAGAAAATGTTTTAACCCCCCCTGTTTCCATCTGCTGCTGGAGGATGACATAATGACCTCAGAGCCCAGCGAATCCCTAAACAGCAGATGAGATTTATTTGTGCTTAGTGCTTGCTCACATAAACATATGATTTTTAACAGACTGGTCAGATCCAAAATCCTTCAAAATATGTTCAGCATTGCCTGGATTTTCAGATTAAAGGAAACGTGTGAGCTGTTGCGCAGACAGTTCTGATTAAATCTAACCTTTGAAATTCTTCTGATGCTATGGTCCATTACCTTTGACATTAAGGTTCATCTCTCCAGATATGCCAGGACCTTCACGGATGATGACATTGCAGATGTAGCGTCCGGAGTCTGACTCCTGCGTGTTGTTAATGTAGATGGAGAGGTTGGCTGAGGGCATGGCAGCACTGAAGCCAACTCTTTTGGTGAACTCGTTCTGGCCGTGCCCGACCTCACCTGAGCTGAAGGTTATCACCTGAACACAGAAAACACGTCCATGGAAACACTGGACTTTACACAGCAGCACAGTATCATCACATTTGGGAACTAAGGTACTACAGAGACTTTTCTCTCTGGTCATTCGAGTGAAATATTTTAAATTTTATTTGCTGCAGCCATCTTAAGATGTGCAGATTATTCATATAACAGAAATCAGCGTCCTTTATAAAGATAATCCTGGCATGTACAGATGGTGGATGTTGAATTTTAGGCCGATTTTCTGTTTGAGATAAGCTCGCAGGCATCGGACACTCAAACTTTTTAGATTATATTAAATTATGCAAAGACCCTACACACTCTGACACACACACACACACACACACACACGGAGACATACTGCATGTGCAGATATGTACAATTTCACCAGCAGTTCGTGCTACATATAGGAGGTGCAGTTAAAAAGTAGAGATGAAATATCATTAGTGGCATCCGTTCATAAATAACGCCCACCCTTCCTTCCGCTATGAATTAAACATCAGCAGTGGTGTTGTCAATAATAATCCCTAGATGGGTTTCTCTGGATATAACATTGTCATGCAATGCAAAAAATGCTCACAAATTAAGAATCGAGGCAGGCCTTGTACATAAAAGAGACATAGCTGGCTCTTCAATAAAGATTCCTACAATAATTCAATAGGTTTTCTATATTTTGTTTTGTCTCAATTAATCTTTAGAATGGCAGAAAATGGTGAAAAATGCTGATCAGTTTCCTGAAGCCTGATGTCATGTCTTCAAATGTCTTGTTTTGTCTGACCAACAGTTTCAACTCAAAGATATTTCAAATTAAAATTATATAAAACAGACAAAAGCAGCTAATCATCACATTGGAAAAACTGGAACCTGAGAATTTTGGGCTTTTTTTTTTTGCTAGAAAACTGACTTCGATCATAAAAATAGTTGCCCATTCATTGTTTCAGCTCTAATATTTTGGTTATGAAGATATGAGACTTCCACTACAGTAGTAGGAGGATCAGCAAACACACTGTACTTAATTTTAAGAGCAGGTCAGAGCAGGGTCAACTGTACAGCAGATCATTGCAGATTTCAGATGTTTTGACCTTCTCACCTGCTTGGATTCATTTCCCGTAAAGAGCCACATGACAGAGTTTTTGGAAATGTCTGAGTTGGGGCTGTACCAGGCTTGTAACACCACCATCTGGCCCTTGACCACCTCCATCTCTCTTCTGGGGATCTCCACCTTGTGGGTGTCACCTGGAACAACAGCACAGTATGGAAACTGTTAATCACAACTGTAATGTAGCAGAGGCACAGCAGTTTTGTTGTTATCATGATCTGGGGCAGGTTGGAGATAATAATATAATAACTTTAAATATTTTTATCCTGTTTCATACTTTTAATTTTATGCATACAAATGCTTGTTTGTGTTATGTGATATTTATTTGTTTTTGTCTTTGCACACCCAGGTCCCATGTTGCACTGAATCTATGTTTTTTTGCATGGCTGCAACTAATGATTATTTTAACTATTAATTAATCAGTGGATTATTTTATTGATTAATAGCATGTATAAAATGGCAGAAAATAGTGAAAAATACCTGTTACAATTTCCTAAAGCCAAATGTGACGTCTTCAGACATCTTGTTTTCTCCGACCAACAGATATTCAATTTACAATGATATAAAACAGAGAAAAGCAGCAAATCCTCACATTCAAGGGAATGTTTGGTCATTTTTGCTTGAAAAATAATTTAAAGGATCATTTAATTATCTAAATAGTTGGCAATTAATTTTCTGACAATTGACTAATCAAGTAATGGATTAATTGCTTCAGCTCTAGTTTTTTGTTTTTCTTTTCTTGTGCTTTTTTTTGTTTTGTGTTATGAGTAGTTTTTTTTAATGACAGAATCAAATCAAATCAAATATTGCTAAATCGGATCAAAAAAACAAAACAAAAACAAACATCAACAAAGATTTATTAATGTACAATATGAAAAAAACTGATCAGACAGAAGAAACATAATTGAAAAACAGTAAAAATGTTGAATTGGAGAAAATCAATGGATCCACTGGATTATGTCATCAAGTTGAATTTCATAACTGTGATGTCAGCTGATCTGATCTGTTATGCTCCTTGATAATCACTCAACAACCTCAGGACCAGTCGATCCCAAACATGCTTCGACTTCCCCTTGACATCCTGACATGTGTGTCATCAGCTACCTGAACTAAGGCAAGTGGCAAACATGCATACTAAAGACACGTGCAAAAAATCTACTGCATTCGAATTATATGGAAGGATGTCAACTTTTCGTGAACTATGAAAACCAGCCCCGTTTTCAGCTGTGTGTCCATGTATTTTACAGATAATCCAATTGGGTTTTAAATGGTTTATTTGCCTGCAGAAGTGGGAAAATGTTCTTAAACCATAGAGGAACACATAATCCTTTTATTCATATGAGAAATTTAAAATCACCAAATTGAGAAATACATGGTTTTCAGTGGACAGTAATGATGTGCAGGTCTACTGTAGCTGATAATTCTCTCTTTACAATTAAGCTTTACAGTATTACTTTTCCAAAACACTATACTGATCTTCATGTAACATTCAGTTTTCAAAACAACTTCATTCTCAATCGTTTTCCAGACACACAAGTAAAGCTCAACACATAAACCAGGGATATTTCATTTTCTAAGTGCATCTGAGACAAAAAAAGAAAGAAGCAAAAGCTAATCTTCAGAATCAGAAGGTAAAGAAAGATGTGATTTTAGCAAATCTCAAAGCAATTGAGGTGCATGGATTATGAGACAAAGTACAAACTTAATGTCGGGTTTAAGGACTTTGTTGCTCTTGTAGTACATAAAGATAGTCACGCTCACAAATCTCAAGAAAGTGCAAAGCAACTGTCAAGAAAAGGCTTAATACTATTTTCACATGGGAAACATGAAGCAAAAAAGGAAGGATTAAATGGAAGAGGAAAAGA
Organism: Maccullochella peelii; assembly: GCA_002120245.1. NCBI lineage: Eukaryota > Metazoa > Chordata > Actinopteri > Centrarchiformes > Percichthyidae > Maccullochella > Maccullochella peelii. Next base: position 60,541 of record LKNJ01000342.1, on the reverse strand, counting down.
TATTAAAGGCAAAAAAGAAAGGAATGTCCAACTCACAGGGTGCCCAGTCACCCGAACCGGACAGCTGAACCTGGATCAACTGATCCCAGCAGTCGGTGTCCACTTGTGTCTCCAGTTTGAAGACTGGTTTAAAAACACTCATGCTAAGAAAAATGTATTCTTGCCACTGAATCCTTTGACAGCAGAAAACTGTGAAAAGTGTCCCTCATACATGCAAATGGATACACAGTAAGATGGACAGGAATACACACACACACACACACACACACACACACACACAGAGAGAAAGGGAGTGTTATGATCCATAGACAGGCAGCTGAAATCTCCACATCTGTTCAGCCGGGCACGCCTTCCTTCTTTTCCAGACTGAAAGCGTATACAGTGGCAGGAGAATTAGGCGATTGGTGGTGGTGGGGCTGGGGTGGGGTGGTGGGGCTGGGGTGGGGTGGGGGTCGGGGGGGTTTAAACAGATGAAGAGGAGGAACGTACGTGAGATAGAGAATTAAGGCAGAAAGCTAAAGAGAAAGAGAAACAGAACTTGTTTTTGACTTATAGTTTTGCTGCAGTGAGTCAGCGCTTTCTTATTCCTCCTGGGACAATGTGACCCCGCTGCTGTGGCGCTCCTGTCCCTTAATTTCGGAATCTCTGAATCTGGCAAGTCCTACTGGCTAATCCCTTAACAATCCCGGGCTCAATCCCCTCACCTCACGTGAGCAGAAGAGCTCAGCTGGACATGGATATGATGCGACACATGGTCACTTCACCCAGCAAAGCTGCTGTCGCAAAGTGTACATCATCATCATCATCGCAACAGCATTTACATTCTCTAAATTATGATTAGCAGGTCGCTTTGCTTTACATTTAATCATTCATGTAATGCGGTCTCTGCTGAGCCTGTTTGTGGATTTCACGTCATGTCATTGAAATGAGGTGTCCAAAATATGCACTTGGGAACATTTGATTGCACAAACTTAAAACAAGAAAAATGTTCAAGGACAGTAAGCACCTTGACTTGACTAGAAAATTATAACTATGACGCTTTCACAAATTACGATACACTTGAGAGTTTTCAGTCAAAGTACAGTCAAATTAATCTTCCCTCCAACAAAACTGCCTGCACTCAGACCCAAAATGTGGATGTGATGTTAGGGGTTCCACTGTGGGTAATAAATACATTTTTCCCGGAGCAAACACAAACTGCAAACAGTAAATGAGAGTGATGCTGCTTTTTGTAATTTAGTAGTGTAATATTGTACAAAACAAGGTGACAGTACATGAATGTTGCTGTTGGTCGAACGTGCAAATCTACAGGGCAGTTGGACCAAGTTGAACTCTGACATCGCACCGAAACAGAAAACACATTCTTGAATTGGTCAGTTGTTGGTATTCAATTGAAGTGAATAAGAGGCTGAGTGAATATTTGCAGAGAGCACCAATGTGACTGTAACTTTATGAATGTAGCATTTGAACCTTTTCCTGACATATTACAAAAAAAAAGACATCACAGATGGAATTAACCAAGCAGATGTTTTCAGATCAGCTGTTACTTTGCCAAACTTGTAACAAGACTAAAAGTCTACAGTCATGCTAGCAGCTCTGTGAGGCTGTACTTTAGGCACAGCTACCCTTTGAGCTAAATGTTATCATTAGCATGCTAACATGCTCACAATGACAATGCTAACATGGTGATTTTTAGTAGGTGTAATGTTTGCCCTGCAATCTTAGTTCAGTAGTATGCTAACATTTGTTAATTAGCACTAAACACAAAGTACAGCCGAGAGTCAGTGGATGAACAAAGTTATAACAATTCATCATGAGGTGATGAATGTCTGTACAAAATGTCAAGGCAATCCATCCAACAGATGTTGAGACATTTCACTCTGAACCACAAATATCAACCTCATGGTGGCGCTAGAGGTAAAGTCAGAGGATCGCCAAAGTCATCAGGCTTCATCGTCTGGGAACCTTGAAAGTCTGTTCCAATTTTCATCGCAATCCATCTGATAGTTGGGGAGATATTTCAGTCTGAACCAAAGTGGTGGGCCAACGGACGTCATTGCCATTCATAGAACCGCTAGCATGGCTTAAAACCCACAGGTTGGACATCTACCCCCAGCAGAATCCATGGCAGTGCTTTCATCATCAACACATGAAAACATGTCAACACCTGTGATGTGTATTGTGAGACATAAATGCAAAAATCTTCCCCCGTCTAATCATAAAGTATGTCTTCATATCCAGCCTTTGCAGTAAAGCCATCTATCGGACATGTATGCACGAGATTAGTATGTTTATCATTATCATCACTCCTGCAGCCGTCACCATATTAGCCTGGTTTTGATTCATAATGTACAGCAGCCCCAGAGTACAGAGGAATTGTCTTATTTTTTTCAGATTTAAAACATAGTTTTTCCCTCACAAATCCTGTTAGTGCTCCGATTTAATTTCCACCAGCTATTGTCTCCAACTAATGAAAACGGCGTGTATGTGCTGTAATGATTATGTAACAACACCGAGAAAAAGGTCTTGTTTGTTACGAGGCTGTCTACATGGACGATGCCTGGAATCTCTCTTCTTGGATAATGCTATAAAGTGCTGTGCAGGCGTCACATGTTGATTAATATACATTGTGTACCAGAAACACAATCAGAAAGGATCAGGTTTTTCTGTAGGTTGATGAGACTACGCTGCTGCTTCATGTGAACGCAGCGATGGATGCGGACAGTAATTCTGAATGATACACAGATATTCCATGATGAAGTAGGATAATGCCCTGTAGCCTCCTCACTCCAGACTATTCTTGTGCTTCTTTGAGCAGGTTTATCCTCAGAATTGTGTCATTCAATTGTTTATTAAATGAAGGAAAATCTTCACTAATCCGTGGCTGTCTCCATCTGGGGTGTGTGTGTGTGTGTGTGTGTGTGTGTGTGTGTGTGCTTGACTGCAAACACAGACAGATAAAGAGAGTTCAAGATGTGGATATGGGTATGAAGTCAGCCTAAATCCTTCATAACAGGAAAAATCTGTAAAAGCTGCCAATAAAGGGGATGCAGATATGCTACTATGCAGCCTCAGTAAACTCTGTCCTAATTACATTTAGCCAAAGGCTATCATTCAGCCCAGCCACGCTTTATATTGGCTAATTGGATTCTTCTCTTTAGAATAAACAATATTTTTTGTTTTCCTGCAAGGCATCCTGGCTATGAGATATTGGCAGAGTCTCAGCTGCGACAGCAATTAAGACGACAGGGAGCGCCGGACTCGCAAACCTGCACAGCGCAATCAAAGAAAAGTCAGCCCTGTCATGCGTGTCTGGAGCTGGGGCACAATTAATAAGAGATCAAATGTGAGTTTGTTGTAGTACCGTGAGGCGTACACAGGGGGCAGCACATTCATATGATAAAACAGATTATCTGATCATAGATCAAACCACAGTGGAAATCATCATATCACCACCATCTCTGAATATAAAACTCAAATATAGCTCCTCAAATCAAATGTAAACTGTAGTGTATTTTTATCTAAAAATAAACAAACAGGTGTCAACAAATTTATTTCTGAAATACATGTAATTTGCATGTCTTGACCCGGCATCCCAACCTAATTGTGCTGTGTGTCATTGTGATCAAGTGAAGGATAAAAAAGTCAGTCGCTCTCTCTCAGCCCTCAGGGAGCCATGTAGGCCTGTGTGAAGATAAACTGATCCTCTTTAACCAGCCCCACTCTATCTCTCCGAGTAATCTCTGCCTCCACCCATGTCTTTCTCTCATGCGAGTTCCTCTCTGGAGCTAAAGCTTTAGCTGAGGCTCAGATTTACTACTCTATTACTCTCTACATACTCCCCACCTCCCCTTTTTTTTCTCCTCCCATCAATATAACGCGGGTCTGCCTGTTGCCTTAAAAATGAACTGATAATCTGAAGCAAGTGAAAGAGGCAACAGCAGGGTCTAAAGGTTAAAGGTCTTGATAGCGAGTTGAACTGAGGGGAGGAGTGTACTTGTCAGTTTCCAAGTGATGCTGTAAAAACTTTCTGTTCACAACTTTGAAGTTACAAAAAATGTTTCATGTTTATAATACCTCTTTATACCTTTACATATCAGACTGTTTTTTAACATATGTAATTTCCAGTCACCTGTCATCAATTGAAATATGTCCAATTCTGCGACCCATAGTTCTTCACTAATGGGTTTACCTTTAAATTCACATGCTACGTTTGAGAAAGGCAGATGCATTGTGTAACCAAATTAGTTTATTGCAACCTCATGCATGTAGATTAATCTGTTGATTATTTTTCAAGTTAACTGAATAATAATAAAAATTTAAAAATTAAAATAGTGAAAAACATCAGAACTTCCAGACCCAAAAGTGACTTCATCAAATTGCTTGTTTTTTTCTGACCAAAACCTTTGTAAAAAGCGAAAATTATGTAATTTGCAACAATATAAAATAGAGAAAAGCAGCAAATTCTCACAGAGGATGCTACATCATTAATTGAAGATTTTTCTGCTTAGTAACACCACTGATGTGCATTAAACAGTTCTCATCTACAGCATGTTTTGTCTGTGCTGAGCCGGGATCTGTGTCAGAGCCGTGATAACAAAGTCTTAAAATGACCCCATAAACGCCTAGCCATGCAAGAACAGACAACATAATAATAAATTATTTAAGCATCAGATTCCTTTTCCTCATTATAATCGTTCATTAGACTAGCTGGTTAAGAAATGGGTATGACCTTGAGTTTTACTTTTATTAGGGGATATAAAAAGTGAAGAACTGATTGCAAATTGTTCCAGATTTGTTGACGTCAAATGAGGACAAACATGAACAAAGATTATGACTGAGCCAAAACAAATTGGGTTATTCCCTGACTTTTTTGACAGACAGAACAGAGAGAAATGTAGGACAACAAAATAGCCTTGTTGGTATAAAACTGCATATTGGACTGACCCCACAGGCTTCAAACAGATGGTGCTTCAATAATAAATATTTGGGGAAGGCTCCTTTAAATTGGATTACATTAGTGTAATCTCTGCAGCTATTTTAAACCATTTTGAGTGTGCTATCTCATCACAGTAGCTTTAATCCCTCTTAACTTTTGATTGTGTTTAAATTGATTCTCCTCACACACATGGCTCCAAACTCCCACAACCTCCTCCTGGTTCTCACAGCAAACTCACTCTCACATGCACAAATCAAATGCACATGTGAAGTTCAGGAACACACATACAAATATACACACACCTAAAAAAAAATATAGTTGTATATTTTTTTTTTTAACACTATCACCTTGAGGTCACAGCAGATTTACCGACCCACTCATCACAGGAAAGTGGCAGCTTAAATCAGAAGTGGAACTAGTTTACTGTACTACTTAGTGAGAGGATTTCTCCTGTTCCTCCTGTTCATGCAGGCCATTAAAGAGAACCTCTTTTAAACCTGGGTCCTATTTTTCACAAATTTTGGGGTCGAAATGACTAATACCTACCAAAACTTTTGGAATTGGTCCAGTAAGATATTTTGTTTAACCAGAAACAGAAATCTTGCAAAAGGTTGAGTTGTTGCAGGAAGATGAAAGGATCTTACTCTTTAACAAAACGGTCTGTCTCAGTAGGGATCTTTTCCATAATGTTGTCAGACATATCAAATAACAATCTGAGCCTGTCAGTGTCAAAAATAAGCACTTTTTAATGGATGTGCTTTTAAAGGCACAATTGCCCGCAAGGATTACACTGCAGCCATTGCAGTCCGTTCACGGATGCCGGCGGAGGCGATCTACTGGTAAGTATTAGTCTTTTCGACCCCAAAATTTGTAAAAAATAGAGCCCAGGTTTAAAAATACAGGAGCTTCTCTTTAAGAGATCCATTCCTAATGAGCTTCTAATCTAAGTGATGGGGCACAAAATCCAGTCCTCATTTTGTGCAAAAAAATGATTCCAAAGTTTTTCTAAAGTTAATATGAAGCTTCAGCAGTCTGAGTTAGACAGATCAAGGCAGTATCTTCAGGATGAAGGATGAGGCTCGGGCAAAACATAAAGGACTGAGACAAGCGTTGCATGATATATTGTGAGGCTCAATCAACGTAAAAAAAAAAAAAAAAAGAAGCTCCCCTGTAATTTCTCATTGCTGAAACTATCATTTCTATAATTTAATTTCCTGAACATTAAATCATCAGAAATACAATTAAACCCATCACAACCTCATAATCACAACCTGATAATCAGTGCATGAGCATTCCCATCCCTAAAATACAGCAGAGACCACACATTTAATCATCGCATAATCGTGTCTTGTATGAGCCCACTACAGTTCAACAACCTTTTTAACATTTTCACATGCTTGCCGTTTTGTCCTCCCACTCTCCTTACAGTGTTTACTTACATCATGCAGTTAAAGCAACATGGGCATGCATGTTTATGTTTTTGCTGAATGCCTTATGCCTTCTCTCATCTCTGACATCCAACACGTTTAACCACAATGCCCTCGAAGCTAAACGAAATACAAGACAGACGAAAAGGGAAACAGAGAAGCAGGTTTCTATAGTCAGCGAGGGGAGGAGGGAGCAGTGGGCTGAGGCTTTGATCACATGCAAATACCACACACACACACACACACACACACACACACACACGGGGGATATAGGTGTTTATGTGGGAAAAGAAAGGCTCTTATTGTCGACCAACTTTTGTGAATTACATAACTTAGGGGAAAGGTTTACATCTGTACACGTGCGTGGGTATTAATTTACTTTAACACTATTGAAAAACAGCTGCAGTCTGATAGTGAAGCGGCTGAACAACAAGTAGCTGATGTCTTCTTGAGGTTGTGTTGTGTTGGTCAGTCTGACTAGGACTAGTGGACGCCAGTGGCCTTTTCATCCCAGCTGTCGATCACAAGTCCCACAGTGCCCTTTCAGCCAACTCTTGGGTCCTAGTGGCAGGGAATGAAAGGCAAACTGAGAGCTAATATGGGTCTGCAACCACAACAGAGCCCATAACCACCCTGCCACCCCTCACACCATCTCGGGTCTTTGAAGAAGATATTTATAAACCATTAGTGTGGCAGCGGGGTGAGGGTTGGCTGTTTTATCTCCCAGATCTGTCATGTGTTACCAATGCACAAGGCGAGCTGTGCTGACAGAGTGACAGAGTGAGGACTGATAGGGCCGCTGCAGCACAAGTCCAGGGTTGAACACGGCGGCTGAGGCCCCCCGGCTGCCTCGCCATTTCACTGCCTGTGGGACACAGGGAGGGCTTAATGCAGTGAGACTGTAATTAAGAAGTTGAGTGATCTGATTTGAGATTTCCACTGAGCTCTCATAAGAGAGGAATTACAGGATGAGGCTTAAAATCTGTATACAACATCAGAAACTCAGACGCTTCCCAAGTTCATCATGGGAGACGTGGAGGGTACGAGTAGTTTGGATGCATGCAAAATCTGAGAGAGTGAGACAGTCCGTTGTCCGTTTTTAAAGGAATAGTTAGACATTTTGGAAACACGTTTATTCTTTTTCTTGGTGGTAGTTAGATGAGAAGATCGATACCGCTCTCCTATCTGTCCGTTAAATTATAAGTTAGTTAGCCTAGCTTAGCATAAAGGCTTGAAACTGGCTCTGTCCAAATCATAGCCTGACTGATACTGTGCTTTTGAGGCCGATATCAATAACGATATTTGTAAAAAAACAAAATTTAAAAATTTTTTTTAAAGTCTGATAATTATATATTGGCCAATAGTATTTTTTTTTTTAATGGATGATGATTGATATCACATACTCAGCAGGACATTTTTCTGTTAGAGTCAATTTGTCAGTTTTGTCCAACTTTGGTGGACAAACTATGTAATGGAGACATTGTTTCTAAATTACCTCAAAACTAATTTGGCATTTCTGTACGGCAATTTCTTGATACTTATCAGTTGAGATATACTGTACACCAATATCAATATATCAGTATATCACTAACACAGCCTAGCCAATTTATCAGTCTAGCTCTAGTCCCAGTCCCTCATTTTTTACACTTCAGTTCTTGTACAGTTAAAACAAACAAGCTACAATATGTTAATTATTGAGCTTTAGAGGTGCCCGCATGCAGATTTTGTTACCTTTGGACAGAGCCAGGCTAGCTATTTCACCGTTTCCAGTCTTCAGGCTAAGCTAAGCTAATCAGCGCCTGGCTGTAGCTTCATATTTACCGTACAGTTATGAGAGTGGTATCAATCTTCTCATCTAACTCTCCCCCAGAAAGCGAATAAATGTATGTCCAAAAATGTCAAACTTTTGCTTTAAGGCTCAGAAGGCCATGCCTTTAACAGGAAAAGAGAAGCTCTGAATTAAACTTTCACCAGCCACTCTGAGGTTAAGTCTTGGTCCATGTGCCCTAGTGTAAAATCAGAGGAGAGTATCAGTCAGTGCCACTTCCCACAGTCAGAGATACTCCCAAAGCCCAGGTATAGATTTTATAAAGTGAAATCCAATCCAACTGACTTTGAGGTAAGTGATCAATATGATTCAGCAGGGTTCTTTTCATGGATTGTTTGTTTGGTGGAAAAAAAAACCCACATTAAATGAAACCTACAAGTGCTATTTTACTGCTTTTAGAAAATGTACCCAAAACCTTTAAACTTAAACCTGATTTTGTGACAGCAAACAAAGTTGATATGAGCAATGAGACTGAATCAAAATAGTAAAGCTGGAAAATCTCAACAATCAGCTGAAAGACTCCAAAACGCTCTGCAGAGTTAAACTGCAGAGTCGGGGGATAATTCTCTCTGACATGTCATTTGAACCATCGTTAATATAAAAATATTGATTATTGCAGCCTTAACCATCTTATAAATCTAATAGCCTACCTTGAGAACCAAAAATGAAATAGAGAGGTTTGATTAGATATTCTATATTAAAAGCACTTTTGATGCTGAATTTGTGGACTTAAAATACCTTTGATTTCCTTACTATATTTTAACACTGAAATTGCTTTATTTAGAATAATTTTCATATACAAAATAAATTAACCTGAAAATGAACCACTTTCCGATTTGGTCAAATTTAAAAAATCCAATACTGTTATACAAAAAGTTGAAGAATCTGTTTCCAGTTTAAGCTAAGAAAATACACAGCATGGCAAAGATTTTTTTTTATAATCAAAGTCCTTTTGGAGTCCACTACAATACATCACGTCTTGGTGAAACTTAAACTACAGTGAGGTACATGTTCACCACACCCTGCATCTCAACCTCTATCTTTACCTTAAGCACAGAAATGAGGTGATTAATATTTAACATCACCTGGTGCAGAAGCCTTAACATAGACTAAATCAATATTTAAATCCTAATTATAGCATGTCATTTTAACATGTATTTTGTTACGGGTAGCTGACAGGACTGGTGGACCCAAATGCAAGATGTCAGGAACAGGCAGACTTTTGAGCGTTCTTTTATTAAGAAGAGAGATTTCTTCTCAGCGAGACAGACAATAACGTGACTTGACGACCTGGTCGAAAGCTACGATCTGGCAACGACACAGGGGAAACGCAGACAATATATACACCAGGGGAAATGGGAAACAGGTGGCAACAATCCGGGCGAGACAGATAATCACACAGGTGGGAATAATCAGGGACCTGAAACGAGAGGAGAGGTTAGACATGCCAGAACAGGGAACAGAAACATGACAGACAAAAACTTAACATAACTGACGAGACATGACAGTATTTAGGACATGGCAGACAGAATTCCCTGCACATATCCTAATAGAGCAAGCACACACAGACACACACACACTTATGGGCAAAGAGTGAGAAAAGTCTACGATTTAGTGAAAAAGAAAGCCTTTTGGATATATGACATCTTTGGAAAGACAACAGCCTTGCAAACCATACTACCTTTGTAAAGTTAGAAATGCTTCTCATTGGTCTCGATGAAAGTGACTTGGTGATATAATCCTCAAAGAGGTCGACATGCTGGAGAGTCAGGGCTCAGATGGTCAGTAGAGCCCTGCTGGACATTATATCCAACATGTCTGATACACGCAGGCGAACCCAAGTGAACCGCTCATCCGCCCACCCACATGTCCACCTACAGAGCAGCTGAGGGGCCCGGACAAAGGTGAGAGTGTCAGCTTAGAGCCTATAGAGACCAGAGGAAATAACTTCCCACCTGAGCCCAGTTCAAACACTGCTGCTCTGCTCTCCACTTTCCTGTGAGGACACATTAAAGATTCAGTACACCCAAATCACAAGTCCAGTTTAAGTGACGGAGCCATGAGGTCGAAAACTTATCAGACTATGATACATGATTTATTGCTCTAGAACGTTATCACAGTGTTAATCATTTTGTGACATTGTGAGATAAAAGTACAGTAGTCACATTATGAAAGAATGTGTGCTTGTCTGTCTGATTGTGGCCTTAAAGTGAGTATTTTTAAACCTGGGCCCTATTTTTTACAAATTTTGGGGTCAAATACTTTTGGAATTGGTCCAATAGATGGCCTTTGCTGGCATCCGTGAACGGGCTGCAATGGCTGCAACGTAATCCTTGCAGACAATTGCCTTGACAGGCTCAGACTGTTTTTGAAGAAAGACCATTTGTTAAAGAGTAAGATCCTTTTGTCTTCCTGCAACAACTCAACCTCTCGCGAGATTTCACAGCAAGACTTTCTGTTTCTGGTTAAACAAAAAGGATCTTACTCTTAGTAAGTATTAGTCATTTAAACCCCAAAATTTGTAAAAAATAGGGCCCAGGTTTAAAAATACCGGAGTTTCCGTTAAATGATATGTGGCCATGGACATAGTTTGGGTTTAACTTGTTGATGTTTTGAAATATCTGCTGTGAGATTTACCACCCCAATACAGTGGAGGTGTAAGGAATTTTGTTCATGGAGCTCAACATTTTTAAATAGTGTCTGAAAATCTCAACATCATCTCCATTTAGACACAGGGGGATTATCCTGAGTAACTTTCATATAATTTTCAATTTTTTGGGGATAATTTGGGTGAACTGACCCCCAGTTACTTTACCTTTGTCACCTACTTCAGCAAAACAAACTGCACACACACACACACACACACACTGTAGCTAAAACTGCAGCTGCGTGGTTACGCAATAAAAGAAGTGACATGAAAATACATTTTCCAACCAGGTGAGATCCGTTTCTTTCTGAAATGTTTAAACTTTAGACTGGATTAGCAGCCGAGGTCGTCATAAGATGCCGTAAGTATAATAATGCAACTGTTTATGCAGTTATGGATAACCTAAAAACAAGTGAATGTGGGTATTAAACAGTGCTTTCCTGTGAATATCCCGTTAATAAAAACCTCAAGACCTGCTGCTGTCAAGTCTGTGGATTTATAAAACTGAAAATATGTTGCACTTGTATGAAGACAGTTGTTTGGTCCATCAGCTGTGCAGATTCAAGCAGCACTTATTGCTGTAGAGTGCAGCAGTGTTCATGTGTGACATTTTACCGCTGAGTGAAGTGGGTTGTAGCCGTCTGTTTGGCTTGCTCGCCAATCACAGGCATGATTAATGTGGTGCAGTGATTTGTACAGGTAATTTCACTCTTGCTTTACTTCCCTGCTGTGCATTACCCATGCTAATGTGACACTTTATTGATCCCTGTAGGGAAATTTTCTTTTCACAGCAAGGTCTAAGTGCAGGGTCAGTTAACAGGAGAGCAGCTCCACAGCTGGTAAAGATTCAGTGTCATGTTGAAGGATGTTTATCGACATGGGGGGCTTAAACTCATGGCCGTGGTTGAAGGACGGTCACCAAACTCAATATGCTGCCATAAGCTGCCTGATGTCTGTTGTTTCAGTTTCAGCATATTTCCAGTAAGAGTGCATTAACATTCTGACTTCTGGATTTATGTAAAAGTAAACACACGTTTCATAGCTCCGATTATTTACATTTGATTAAAGTCAAATTCTAATTTTCCACAACCTGGGCCTCATTTTCATACTTTAGGCCGTCACTTCTCTCAGTTACGATTACATTTTATTCACTGACTTCATTGCTGAGATCTGGGGACAAGCAGCATCAGTAAAACATCATTACAAGTACAGTAAAAACTTAGTAGTAGTTAAAGTTAAGCACAAACAATCAAGAGGTCAAGCAGGTGACAATTTAGCTCGCATACTGGTCTTCTTTACTTTAGTGATGCAGCACAGAGATTAGATAGCACCAGGTTTCATGGCAATTACAGCACAAATAGCCTATAAAATCATATAATTCAGCTTTTTTTGTTGAATCTAGAGCTGAAGCGATTAGTCAATTAAGTCAATCAATTAGTGGATCTACAGAGAATTACAGAGAAATATTTTGATTCTGAATTAATTGTTCTAAATTGTGATGATCTGCCGGTATTTTTTTGTCTTATGTGATAGTAAACTGAATCTCTTTGGGTTGTGGACTTCAAGTTGAAGATATCACCTTGGGCTCGTTTGCTGAAACCCCAGTTTCAGTACCAAATGTTGGGAACAGCTATACCAAGAGGTTTTCTTACAACTTGTGTGATCATCTCACAGCTCATGTTCCCTGTCGGACTCTTTTGAAGTGATGTCACCATGTTCACATGTCTCCGAAATTAAGTTTGCAGGTGAAATGTTATCAAAACCGAGGGGAATTATGTCCAAAATTAGAAAAACAGGAGCAGAGATTGTAAAGAATTGAACATTTCCTTTAAATTGACAGCAGACTGAAGAGCAGATCGCTCTCACAGAATGATTAGTGGTTAATGGGCAAGCGATGGATTAGGTGATTAAGATAAAACAGCTGCAAATGCCTTTTTATTTATTTTTTTACAACCACTGACAGATTCCCAATAAATAACAAATAGACTCATAAAACACACAATTAAGAGAAAGTGTTGCAACGTGATGGAGCATACCATTTAGATATTGAGCCTTAAATCTTTCACACTTTTATTTAAAAGAAAATTCAATAAAACGGTGCCCAATATGTACTCAGAGAGAGAGAAGAAGAGATGGTACACAACAGAGAATACTTGCGTTCTCCGCAATTAAGTGCAGCAGTAATTTAAGAGAGGTGAGAGGACTGTAATCAACATGGATTATAACAAAGTGTAAAAAGGATTCGATGGCTCCCCACACCCTGACATGATAGATTAAGCGAGAGAGGCTTTTAAGGCCTCTCGAGGGTCTGCTGCTTGTGAATGCATTATAAACTGTGCTCCCTTCAGTGTCGGGATTAAATGGAGAACAGTTGTTCCCCTGAGATTGACCGTGTGGTGTCTCTGTGTAATGGTCATAAGACATTCGAAAGAGATTTATTTGTGTAATCCTCTTGAGCTACTTTACTTATCTCTACAATACGTTTACAGATAAAAAGCTGGCGTCTTAATGACGACAGACTTGCCAAGTGGCATTCACTCGGAGGTGGAGGCCCAGAAAGAAATAAGTGTATTCTTCAGCAGTAATAAAGTACTAAAGCATATCTGATTTGGAATGTACTATCTAAAATAGATACCTAGCTCTATTTGCCATAGAGCTAGGTATCAAACCTCAATACATTTTTGGTATTTACCGTCTGAAATGTGTGGAAAACTGTCAAGTGCTGATCTCGAGCTGCAACTGATGATTATTTCCATTATCAATGAGTCTGCTGATTCTTTTCTCGATGAATCATTTGATCTATAAAATATCTGAAAATAGTGAGAAATGCCCTGGGTCATGTTTTCAAATGGGTGTTTTTGTCTGACCAACAGGTATATAATAATAAACTTTATTTATATAGCATCTTTCATATAGGGGGTGTAGCTCAAAGTGCTATACAAGACAAATCAAGAAACAAGAGAATAAATAAAAAAACAGGTAAAGAAGTGCAAATACTGTGCAATAAAACCAAGCTATCAAATGAATAACAAAGAAAAGAGGCAGCTAATAGCAAGAACAGTTATGCTAAGAACAATATATGTGAAAGAAAACAAAGCAAGAGTGACAGCAATACTGAATAAATACGCTTTCAATATATTATTAGTAATAATTTAATATTTTGTTTGTTTAATCTACACTGATCACATAAACTAAATGAAGTGCAGCAACATTGTGGGGCTATTCTGGTTATAAATCTTGATATGATGTATAAAAACATTCATTTAACATCTTGATAAGTGATAGGTGATGTTTGTTTTGTAACAATTAGCAGAAAAGCCTTCGCTCATTACAATAACTGCAGCTGCAACCACATAAATACATGTAATCAAAATTGCATCAGACAAGCTTTTTAAAATCAAATCAAAACCTAGTTCGTAACCGATTCATAGTCTAAACGTTTGCAGCTCAATGATCACAGTACTCTTATAATGTTGTGTGTGGCTGTTGCTCTATTAGAGTGCCTCCTCTTAAATCTCTGGTTCTGCTAAGATCTGTGTAGACAGTTGGCAGTAAAGGGGTTAAGCCTTTAATGCTGCCACAGTTCAACAGAGCATTGATTAGTTTGGATGGATGAGGCCACTGATGGAGGCGAAAGTTGTGTTTGTTGCAGAGGAGGTGATTATGGATGGAGAGGTAAACAGTGCGTTTGTATGCACATAAAACATTTAATTTAGTTTTTGTGCATCGTTCAATGTTACGTGTGTGTGTGCTGTGAGGTGTATCTGAGGATAAATGTCAGTACTCGTGTGTTTTCTGCTCTGGCAATTAAAGCCAGGCACATAGTGATTTTATAGACACATTTGTGCAGTGACTCAGTGGCGCCCGTTGCCCTTTAACCTCTGCAGCCTCACACCCACTCTCTGCTCGGAGGCCCCTTTTGCCAGTCACTATCTATCTATCTGCAGCAGCCTTACAGATAAACAATCACTGTTTCCTAGGCCAGGTCGCTAAGCTGCCTCTCTACACTCTAATCTTATTATCAATCCAAGCTGGCTTTAGCAGGGAGGGAGATGGGATAGACAAAAGTCGTAGGCAGGCATCATAACATGACCACTGTCCTTTGACTCCCTCGGGAGACAAACCTGGTAGTGAGCATGGCGAGTCTGCGTCTGGTTGTAAAGATTTTCAATCAGACTTTGTTGTAGATGGATAATCATAAAACAAAATTACAACATTTTTTATCATACTTTGGAAGTGAAAAAATGACAACTCTGCAGAGTCAATGCTCGTTCATCTTGTTTAAATGAATTAAAAACATCTCTTTTCAAAAAACTTCACCATTACATGCTCTTTTGTATTTTACTTGACTTTCCACCTGAGTTCTGTGATTTCAAAATAGATATGCTCTTCTGGTATTGCGGGGAAAAGGTGTACGTCCTTTAATATTGCAGCTCTATAATTTCGGTGACAGCAGCAGTTACACTAATTTCCTCATTTCATCTCCACTCCAGGATTTTACTGAAAACTCCAGCAGGATCTCTGTCCATACTTTGTTCTTCTTTTGGATAATTAGTCAGTTTCAGTGTGGAGAACAGATGACAATTAAGTTTTATTCTTTCAAGCTCTTCAAAGCAGCTGTTAATCTCTGCTTTGTTGTCAATATTGTGACTCTAAGGGCATTTTCCCATCTAACCTGGTTGGTTCGGTTAAAACGAACCCTGGTGCATTTGCCCGTTTAGTGCGGTTCGTGTGGGCAGGTGTGAACTCATTGTCGCACCTGAGTGGGGACCAAAACAACCGTACTGAGGCCCTTTAGAAGAGGTGGTCTCGGTCCGGTTCCAAACCAACTCTGGAGCGGTTTGTTTGTGGTGGGAACGTGATCCGACCTCCATCCGACCCAACTACCAGATGTACTCCACAAGTCTGAGCTAAACGGCTCCTGTAGCCAGGTGTGCTTTGCGTTCTGTGATGCGGCAGAGCCTGCAAACTGTTTCTAGTAGTCTAGAAGTCAGCTTCTTCTTCTTTGGTTTTACTGGCAGACTACAAACCAACGTCAATGGTGCATGCCACCACCCACTGTTACCGTGTGTACATCCCCAGATATATCTGACCAATGAGCGGAGTGAACATTCTCATGTGGTTTGTAGTGATGCATTTTAGTTCGCTTGGATTTTTCCTCTGTGTGAAAAGAAACTGAACCAAGGGGAAAACGCTCCAAGTTTACAAACTAATCAACTGATTCGGACCAGAGCAAACAAACTATAGGTGTGAAAACGCCCTAAAACTCCTTTTGAAAAAGAGGGTGTAAAAAATGTTTTTCCACTTTTATCCTCTCTCGTCTGCAGGTATATTTTAAAATATAATACTATATACTATAATACTATAAGAACGACAACAATCACATCATCTGTATTTACAAAACAACAATATTTAGGATTATAGTCATCACTGACAAAGGGTACAAAAACCAAGTGTATTTCACACTTGTGTTTCAAGTGTAAGCAAAGGTCTAAAAAACAAAATGCAAAGACAGAGAAAACATTAAACCTAAGTAGATGTAACAAAAAAATCATCTTTACTAAATAGCTTTCATAGTAGGGCTGCATAACAATTTATTGTGTATAAAATGTAAAAAAATAGTTTAAAAAAAAGTCACAGTTTTCCAGAACCCAAGGTGATGTCTGACCAGCACTTCAAAATGCAAAGATATTCAATTTATGACATAAAACAAAGAACAAAAAACGACAAATCACCACATTTGAGAAGCTGGAACCAGCAAATGTTTCTGATTTTTGATTAATTACATAAACAATTAAAGCTGCACTAATCAATATTTTTATATTAACATTACATCAAATGACTACATGTATGTAAAATGACTCACTCATAGCAATAAATCTCTCTCTCTCTGATAAACTAACTGGACGCCGGACAGGGGGCCTTCTGATTTTGTAAAGTTACATCTCATACACACTTTAGATAACTTTTCCAACTAGAATCTCACTTTATTTGGTGGAGATTTTATCGCGGATGGCTGACGGCCCTTAGCAAAGATCAAGAAGAATTTATGTTTGGAATTTGACTTGGGAAACTTAATCAGTACACCTCCTGGCCCATTGCACTGGGGTTGGTTCGTGTTGGTTTGAAAATGTCAGTCAGCTCTGCCATTAAGGGAAGTCAGTGTTAAGAGACCTCAATAAGCAACTCCATTTTCTTTCCTCACATGCTCTGTAGTTCACATGTGCACATTTAGGCAACTGGAACTGGAATAGCCTGCTGGTGTAAAGTTTTAGAGGAATTTGTTAGGAGAGAGAAATCGATTGGTTCTCCCAATACTGTGAAACTAGACACATGTTGTGGGGACTGACATGTTGCATGCTTCAAATACAGTATCTTGACTGCAGATAATAGCCAGGCTGAATACAGCAGTCTACAGCACTGTAGCTACTGTACACAGCAAGGTGCAGTTTTCAGGGCTGAATCAGTTCTCCCATGTCTCACCAGTATCAGAATAAATTCTATATTTTAGTGGCAGACTTGATACTAGAGAAAGTTTATGACTTCACCTTCCTATCTGAAATGAAGCATATTTGATGTCTGAGCTTTGCCGGTAAAGGTGCCATGGTTACTGTGCTTATCAGGTCTGAGCAGGTTTCTTAGAAGCAGCTGTGTTCGCCAGATCAATTTAGAGGACCAACCAACCTCTGGGCTGGAAATAGAAATGAGCAAATTCCCCACCTGAAAAAAAAGGAGGCAAGACTTGTATAGATCCTAATATATGTAACTGAATGCATGACTGCCTGCTGCCACTTTGCTGACAGAGATACAGGAGAGTGCCTCACAAAGCAGTTCATTTTGGATACATGTAAGGCTAATTTAATTTCAGTACTGCTAAATATATAATTATTTAAAAAAAGAAAATATTCAGCACTCACATGACTATTTCAGAGTGGCTATAAAACTGATGATTCAAACAGCTTTGCCACCCAGTTACTGTGCAAGCAAATTGTTTTGAAGGAGTCAGACATTTTAAAGTGGAGTTAAAATGTTAAAAACATCATTGCATGTTTATGTTCTGTACAGTCCATGTCTGTAGTACACTAATGGTTACTAAACCAGTTGTTTCTAAGTGTTATTGGGAAAAATAACATAAAATTAACAGCAGACTTTTGAAAAAGGGCATTTTTAAATAAAAATGTCTATTATGCAATAAAACGTCAAGCAAGTCCTATAAAACTGTAGGAACTGAGAATGAAATATGAGAACAATGAGTTGAGTTTTAATTTCTTAAATTATTTCACAAATTATTGTTTCATTTATATATATTTCCACAATGTATTCACATTATTATTTATTTCATATATTGAACATTGGAGCTCCGTAGTACTATATAGCAGTCTAATTTGTTGCCACATGCGCAAATAAGAAAAATAAGTTGAGTAAATGCACTAAAATACAAACCACCAGCAACTGAAAAACAGCAGATAATTGAGGCGGAAATTAATAACATTGTCAAGAGGGAGAAATCACTGAAATGACTTCTCTAGGTAAGATTGAAATTTTTAAAAATGGCTCGTGACAATTACAAAAAATATGTTCTTCCTACCCTGTAGATACTAATTCTATTTAAATGGCCTGAATATTGACCTCTGCATTTTGGGAAAATCAGACACCGACCATAAAAGGAAGGAAAGCCCAGGCAAAGTAATATTTCAGTGCAACATGAGTAACAGTTGCAGGATAAATAACTGACTATATTTCACTGAACTTCCACATAATCTGTAAACTGTAGAAACTCCATGAAGAAAACACTGATGCAAAATGCAAATGCATTTTTTATTTGATCTAAATGCTTCTCGTTTGAACTCTTGAACAGCAGCCTCAGTGTGACTGTGTGTTTTGATCATATTTGCTGTGTGAAAATGTTGGTGCCAGAAACGATGTGTAATATAGTTCTTCTCCAATTAAGATACAATACATCCCTCTTGAATTTGTTGGTGTGCCAAGTAAAAAAAATACCAATGTTGTACTGTAAAATGACTCGCACCTGGACAGGATTACAGTCCTTGCAGAAAGGCTAACATAATGATGCTGAGGAGAAATTTCTCTTATCAAACCTCCCTGGTCATACTAATGACATCTGGGGAGGCTTACAGACAGGAGCGTCACTTCAAGTGATGGTAAGGTCATTACTCTGCCCGACTTCAATTCTCAACCCAAGGAGCCAATTATTCCAGGGTTTGACAGATCACCAAGATTATACAATACAGTTTGTCCTCGTATTCTGCTTGGTAGGTTGTTTCTATTTTGAGCATCAACACCCCAAGGTATTAATTCTAATGGAAATTGAGGGGCCTAACCGAGTGAAAATTTGATCCACAAACTAAATTGATGTTACAATAAACACTTGAGGGCTGGAAAACAAAGCAAAGCAAGGGGATTTATGGAAATGTCAAAGGCCATTGCTGGAGGATGTGGTGTAACATACATGGTGAGCAGAGGTAAAGCACAGGAAATTGTGATCTTGTATGTAAGTTATAATCTGGTATTTAGGTAAAAAATGACACGTTAACATTTTGTGTAGGTGTGTTTTGACTTTTATGCATTATTGGTCCTAAAATGTGATGTAAGAAAGGGCTCCATCACCACAGTCATTCTCTAACTTGACAATCAGTGCTGACAAAAGAACACAGGAGGACAAATCAGGATCCACCTTTTTACCATGTCACCTCACTGCTGTGACTGGGGTTAAAGAAGCAGGGGGGTAACAAGTTTTTAAACCTAAAAATGTGTGATTTTATTGAAAACATTAAGAAGGCATCTTGTTTGAACCGTTAGCGACGATGCTAGACAGCTAGCTTTTTAATGTTAATTACACCACTCGTGCTGTTGTTTATTTGCCAGAATTAATATGACTAGTAAGTTAATGTGGCTACTACGGCGATTCCTGCAACATAGGACAAAAAGCTAACAGAAACAAGACCAAGAGTCTACAGCTATGCTAGTGGCTCTGTAAGCAATGCTTTAAGCTAAAAAGTCACACCAGCATGCTAACATGCTTACAACAGGAGAAGGACCCAACTGCAGAGAGCTGAGGCAAAATATGACAGTTAAATGATTTACTGCAACAATGAAGGTACATACATGATTACAAGCAGGTGCAGATTCCAGATAGCAAGATACAGGGTAACAGAGGTTCTAAAGCAGTGCATGTGCAACATTGCAACGTTGCCAAACTGACAGAAGAACAAAGGATCTGGGCCAGTATATGTAGAGTGACTGATGAGGGAATGAGATGCAGTTGAGGAGGTTGGCAGGGAAGGCCAGGCATCTGCAGAGCAGATGAGGGAAGTTGGAACAGGTGTGAAGATGGGTGGGGCAATCAGGTGATGGGAAAAGGAGGGAAAGTCTGAGGGCAACTGACCTATGTAAAGAAAATTGCAATGAAGGGGCCTATACTGGAGAGGAGGGACAGAGAGACAGACTGTGACATAGATTTCAAAAATGTTAATCTCGTGGTGGTGCTAGAGAAAAAGTCAGGGGATCACCAAAATCAATGCCAATTCATCTCATTGCTGTTCACACATTTTGTCAACCTGCTGGTGGCGTTTGAGAAAAAGTGAGGGGGTGAGCAGTCATTAAAATCTGAATTTTGTCTAGGGACACTGAATATCTGCATGTCAATCCATCCAATAGATATCTGGATATTTCACTCTGAACCACAGAGACCTCATGGTGGCACTAGAGGAAAAGTCAGAGGATTGTCAAAGTGATTAGGATTCATCCTCTGGGCATCATGAATGTCTATATGAAATTACATAGCAATTCATCCAATAGTTGTTGAGATATTTCAGTCTTAACCAAAGCAGTGGACCAACCAACACTGCCCACCATAGAGCCGCAAGCATGGATAAAAATGTGAGAGGATTTTGATATTATACATTTAGAGAGCATTTAGGATGCCTTTTATTGTTACCAATAAAAGAGAACTATGCTTTAGATCGTTTTTTCTAAGATGAATAAACCTCAATACCGCTCATAGATATAGAGATATAGGTCACGAAAAATAAAGGAAAGCTTATAGTATAAGAAAAAAAAAAGGCAAGCTTTCCTTGAAGCTTGCGTTACATGAGAGGGAGTAACATTACAGAGGCACAACGTAATACAGTTTTAATCTGTAAGGAGGAATAACTGCAGCATGTGCGGTTGAGTTGCCTTGCCACCACAAGATTGACCTTAGGAACCTTCTTTAGCTTCACACAACCACGCCTGAAGCCTGTAAAGCCAGGTTACACCTCAAACCAGATGACAGCATTAATCTGGCTGCAACAACCCTCCCCTCCATCTGGCGAGACAGTCGAGCAACAGGAGAAAGGAGCAGGGATGCCTCTCCCTCCTCAATGAATACTAATCTCTCATCTCTGCTCGGACAAAACCATCCCGCTTCCTAACGCACCAATTCTGTCCTTCAGCACATAAAAAAAAATAGCCAGTTTCACAGGGCTATCATCTGCTATTTTAAAACTAACCTATCAACAATACAGCATGGCAGAAAACGCATCCAACCCTATGACACCTCAGAAAAAAAATCCCATCTTCTATTGCTTTTCGAACAGGACTGTAATCTTCTAGCGTCTTAGTGCAAAACTCATCTGCTGCCACCAGACAGCCCAGTTCCTTCCTTCCTTGCACTACAAAGTCAAAAGAATAAAAAGGTTTTTTTTTGTCTTTACAGATCGGCGGTTTTCAATCAATCTTCCTCAAACCTCTCCTTCTAAAAGCAAACAAAATGCTGATGAAACTGCTTTTTTTTTACACTTGTATTGTCTCCCTTAGTGTAACAACCTCTTGCAATTATAGTTGTGACGCTGCTTTTCATTTAGAAGATCTGAGTAATTGTGATGAATTGAAGAAACTGTCTGAAATTTAATTTCAGCTTGATAACACTGCTTTTCAGAGCCATGAACACCAGCATTAATAGGATGTCTTTGTCTCAAACCTCAAGATGAATGCCTCTTGGCAAATCAAATGTCGCTGGAGATGATAGCGGCCTTGCGTTGTGTGTTTGTATGCCTGATCTCTTAAGTTCATACACTGGTTTCTACCCAGAGCAAAGATCTTATTTAAAGAGGGAATGTACCTCATTAGTGTGTGCCATTTTCCCAGGGTGCACCTGGTCTAAATCATCACGACCCTCGCCTACGCGTGGGGTGTAAATGACACACTCCTCTGAGATGCATCATTTATGGGCTACGATCAGCAGGGAAACCGGCGGCTAGTACAAATGCAGCACACCACATTTGGATGCTTTTTCCTTTGCAGAGCTTCTATGATTCAGATGCTGTAAAGATACTGTAGCTGAGGTAAGACTAAAGAGCAAAATGATGATCTAATTGGCAGAGTGGGAAGACTGGAAAGTGTACAGATAGTTCTCATCTCCCTGGTAGACAAACCAGACCGGTCACCAGTGGCCACATCATTAGTCACATGGAGATGGAACGTGGATGGAGAGGTGACACAAGGTGAAACACACCTGTCAGGCTGCAGCACCAGCAGCTTTACCACTCACTCAATCAGCCTGCACTTCGTTATGACTCACTGCACTGAATATTTAAGTTTAATTACACTGCAACTTCTATTGGACTAAGTCACAACCTGTAGGTAAGTTTAAAGATGGATTTAATCAACTAAATAAACAAAATATACAGCAACAGCTTCAGTGAGCAGTGGGAGTTAATGAGGTGAAATGCTGTCATTGACGTAAGTTGCTGTTGCAGCTAACCTAACTTGGGTGTCTTTCAGTTTTTTAAGGTGTCTAATTGTGCTGGTTTTGACAGACACACTTTCAACGTATGTGAGAGAAAGCCCAAGAAGAGAAGCCCGTCTTCATTTGGCATCTGTTACCTGAATTCATCCTCTAATGTTTTGCACATTAACAAGACAATATGCAGTTTTTCTTTAATTGTAACAGATGTGACTGACAGACATAATTAGAATTTTCCTTCTGGTCCTCAGTCCACGTGCCATGTGACTTCACGTCTTTAATGGATAGACTGCATTTATATAGCGCTTTTCTACCTTAACGGACAAAGCACTCATTCACCCCATTCACACACCGATGGCGGCGGCACTGCAAGGCGCTTGCCTGCCCATAGGCTTCAGTGTCTTTCTCAAGGACACTTTGACACATGGACAGGAGGAGCTGGGTATTAAACCACCAACCCTGAGATTAATGAAGGAATCACTTGTTTTTCATTTTACAACTCAGGGTGGCTCACACATACATATATACAAATATATACATTTAGAATATAATTATGTAGCGGTATTAGTCTTACACAGCAGCACCAAATACATGGGCCTTAATACACATGTGGCTATCAGAAATAATCAATATTTATATAAAATATTAACAGAATTTAACTAACATTAAATTCACCTTGGGGCACTACCCTTGAAAAAGGGAAAAAGGTTAATTAATTCAGTCTATAGGTTGCTACATAGTTCTTGATTCGTGTACAGTGACCTTAATACACACAAACCACATAGTAACCAAGTTCTTTATAAATGAAAGGTTAATTAAACTACTAACTACACATACAACTGTAACTACTAGACATAAAATGAATGAATAAACGCAACCACAAATGAATCCAATGAATACAGCGATGAACAATTCATAATGAAATTATGAATATAATGACAGACAATTAATACATGAAATGAGGACCATTTATACCGAATGACGCAGTGAATGATTGTCTTGGCAAGCTGAGAGGTTATTAGGAAGCAGAGGGAAATACTTTACGATTCTTTATCATCATTATCGAAGGAAGATCCTATTCCTGATCCAATGCTAAATTACTTTAGGTAATCTATAGCATCAACCCCAATATCACAGGAAAAGTAAAGTTTCACCTGGTGGTTCAGATAGCCAGGGGAGTTGCTCTGCAAGGGTGGAGGTAGACGTTTCTAGTGTGGGCCTGTTCTGGAGCTTTCGGGCCTCCTCGGGTGTGCTGGTCAGGCATTTTTGGGGCAAGCCCACGTAGTGATTCAGCTTGAATCTGAGGTTTCTCTCCGGCAGACGAATGATACAATTTTCTTCACATGCCCCCATTTGGCTGGGGTGTGCAGGATTCAGAGTTTCTTCAGTTCTATCTTTTGTTGTGTTAGAACACAGAGGTGGAACAATCTTCTTTCAGACAGTTCTTGCTTTCAAAGTTGGCTGGATGCGGCAGAGGGCCTTCAGCACATTCTGTGCAGCTTGGATACCGCTGACGGGCAATCTTCTGGGCCCACTCTGTATAGGCTCTAAAAGGGCAGAGCCAAGCGCAGGTCTCTGTCGTAAATTGGGCAATTGTCACTTAGCTTTCCCTTAATGTCATCCCTGAGTCCGGTTGGGTCATGTTTTATGGCCCGCAGGTCATGCTGATAACATGATGTTTTGGGAAACTTCATCCTTGAGTCTTAACAGAGACTTGTTTTATGACAGGGACCATGGCTGTGCCACACTTCAGTGGATGTAAATTCTTTTTCAATGAAAGATAGTAGTGAAAGTGAAAGATGTAGAATTATTCATCATCAGGCTCCTTACAATAAAATAAAAATAAAAATAAAATAAATATTGTTCGCCGCATCTGCACGCACCACCATCACCACGGTAACCATAATAGATAATACATAATGGATGATAATATGCACCACTACCATTTAGACTTTGGAGCATCACTCAAAGCAAAGC
This sequence comes from Maccullochella peelii, assembly GCA_002120245.1. Lineage (NCBI taxonomy): Eukaryota > Metazoa > Chordata > Actinopteri > Centrarchiformes > Percichthyidae > Maccullochella > Maccullochella peelii. Next base: position 35,977 of record LKNJ01000342.1, on the reverse strand, counting down.
AGAAGTCAATCAATGCACTTGGCTGGAGAAACACCACATATCTATTTAAAAAAAAAATTCAAGTACACCACATGGGGGCTGGAAAAGCACAATACATGTAACTATACTGTAGAAACCTTGTTTCATAGAACTTTATACATGATTTGTAATGTGGCAAACTGGCCTTAATGTGCTTCTAACCATGATGTTTTATTTGGGGTTTAGCTGCACAGATGGCTGTCTCTTCTTCCTCTATTACAGGTTCTCCCCGTGCCTGTGTGGGTGCTCCAGTACCCTCCCACTGTCCAAAAACATGCAGGTGAGGTCAATTAGCAACTCTAAATTGCCCATATATGTCCAGAATTGATAACCCTCCTGCCCTGCCCTTTATTTCCTTTCAGTTTAAACAAAGAACATGAATAAACCAAAGAGATTGTTATGTCATGGTTAGAGATGTGAGCTGCTGATGTTTACACATCATGTCTCTTCTTATACACGTTTCTTACAGTCAGAGCTTTAATAAAGGTTCTGAATTATTCCTTACTGAATAAGCATGACGATGAGTGTTATTAGTCTGTTAAAGTGTGCTGTGGATAGCAAATTGCTAATGTGGTACAGTACCAAACATCAAAGTGAGCAATTCAGCAAGAAAAATGCTGATTAGTTTTTTGTGAACATAATGGGTAACATTGTGTGCCATATTTTTCTGTCTGATGTGGGGGAAATATTCATTTAATGTGCATCAGCTAAAATATGCATGGCTAAAATATAAATATATTATCTTTATAGCAGCAAAGAAAACAAGCCCTAACATGTTTGCGTGCAATGATAGCACGCATGATATAAACATACATTCTTTTTTGCCGTAATAGTGATGGAAAATGCAGGAGGATGAGAAAGACTCAATTGCAGCTTTATTCACTTTGAAATAGTTTATGAGAGTTTATACAGTATAGCCGAGTGTAAACATCTGTACTGTGTCAGTACAGTCGCACATCCATCAAAGTTCACTCAGGACATTCAGACAGTTTTGATCACCTGCCTCAAAGTCACATCAGCTCAGTGAGCCGGCATGCAAAGCTCCAATCAACACCTGTCGACCTTCATTACTGTAACTGTCACTGGATGTAGTGTGAAATTGAAGCAGCTGTGTGCAGGAACATACGAATCGGAACACCACTGTCCTCTTTATTGTGAGGCGAACGCGAGCCAATTCATTTGACCTAGTTTTAAAAATCCTTTTGGTAGCACCGGCTTTTTCTGCCTCCAATCAGTGTGTGTACCCTCTTCAGGGGTCTTCTGTATGTCCGTGGCACACAGAGCGAACTGTGGTCAATTAGGCTCCTTCGTGTCCTTACACAAATCACCAGTTTGAGTCAGAGAAGATAAATTCAACTCAATAAATGAACAGCATCGGGATGTTTTCTCAGCAGCAGATTGTGCTGGTGACACGGAAGAATGACGGCTAACGTGTTCGCTTTTTGTGTTTCTCAGCTTGTTAGCTTGATGGAGGAGAGAAAAGTGACGCACTTTCTCTGAGAAGAGATTCTGGTGCACTTGACTAACTTTACAGCTCTGTGCTTTTCTTCACCCCAAAGCAGAATAAATTTGTTCTGTACTGTAACAGGCTTTGGAACAAATTAATATGACCTATAGGGTGGATGTCAATCAGTGTTAATTTCGTCAATGAAAACTGCGACAAAAATGATTCATTGATGACCTATTTTTCACAATGAAACCGAGACTAAAAGTAAATAAAAGTAACCTTTGAAAATGAGAACAATGACTTCTCATTAATGTGTTGTGTTATAATGTGTAATAAAAACTAAATGGACAAGTGAACTAATTACTGTTTTAATGCAAAGTCTAATTCAACGACCTGTATGTATCTGCAGAATCACACACTGTAGCTCCTGATTAGTAAAACAATCCAAAAAGATCTCCTGGTCATAAGTTTACTTAATCGCTTGACCTGTTGCACTGTTAATAAGAAGCATCTTGTATTCAGTAATGTTGTCTGTCACTAATGTCACTAATTTCTTGGAAAAAACAGATTTATGGACTTAATTCTTCGACCATACACTGAGAATTAGACACGAATGAATTCTGCATGGATGCATTATAAGAACTGGATACCGATGGACTCCAAGACGACGCATTTCTTTGAATAAACAATGCTCACCCAGCGCATGAGCCAAAGTTTTCACGCTTCCTGGTTTGCTGTACATTGTGCTTCCCACTTCACACGCCCATTAGTATTTTTCAACCTGGCTCGGCCAATTGATTTTACACTGGGATGTTGTTTTTTGAATTTTCTCTCTTTTTTTGGCATTTTTTGCCTTTGTTGGACAGCTTGAGTTAAGGGGCATACAGGAAACGGGGGAGAGAGAGGGGGATACGACATGCAACAAAGGTCACCGGCTGGAATCGAACTGGCGAAATTGCATGCACAGTAACCATTCAGCTACCAATACGTTCCTACACTGTGATGTTTTATGCAAATAACAACCGTCATGAATTAAACATTCACAATACAAAGAGTAATAATTGACCTCGTTTGCAATTCAAGGTGTCCCGTCAAAAGTTTAACACACAACTCTTTTTAATTGGTGATCTATGAGGAAAGTACTTTTTGGGCCACTGGCGTTGGTTCTCATTAGATCAACCTGGATTTTCTGAAAAAGTGACAGCCCTGTTACATACTATAACATTGGGCAAAAGTTTTTTCAATGTTCCATCACTAGATCACGTGATAACTACAACTAAACCATTTCTATGATTACTGAACAAACTCCATCTGCTGATGAAGGCCACCAGATGTGGCTGAAAGCTTCACCCCGCTATTATTACACACAAACTTTGCTATCAAGTACGGACTCAGTTGCAGCTTGATTCCCTGTTTAAGTCTTTGACTTTCTCCAGATATCTTCCAGATCTCTAGATTGCCGAGACTCTTTATTGCCACACTCTGGTAGCTGCTGAGGCCAGCCAAAGTGAAGCTTTGCACTGATAGTTAATTCTCATGCAGCACCCTGCCGGGAACGCTGTTTGTTTCAACACTGGACCCTGACCGACTAATTTCTTGTTTAGTTAATCATGCAATACATAATCAGAATTACCCTAAGCTCTGTGAGTTATTCTGTGAAAAGGGATATAGCTGGCTCGCAAACATCATCTTACACCAGAGCCAAAATGGTTTCCCCATCTCATTACAAACCAGCCGTCACTGAACACAATCAGCTGAGGACATGATGATATTTTAATAGCCGGGGGCCAAAGGGAAAGGCATTTTTACAAGAGGGGGGGTGGTTGGCACGCTAACCTAACTCTACACTTCTGCTTGTCAATGTCCTCAGACCAATCTGAGCTATCCGATGGGCAGTGGTAATGTGTTACAGCTTGGACACACTGTATGGTACAGCTAGAATATGATTTATTGTGGAAAAAATGTTCAGCATCTGTCTCAGATCATCAAAACTGAAAGGATCCTGCAGAGAGCTAAGCACTAACAGATTTATTTTTGCGTTTAGTAGCCAATTAGCTATGGGTCTTGTCATGTAAAGCCAATGAGCTGTTCTGTTTCATCAATACCAGCTGGGTGTTCTCTGCTCATGTCAAGTCAAACAGACAGGCAATGCAGTTTTATGCTGCAGCTTCTTGATTCTCTAATTATGACGTTTCTGACAGGCAGGATAGGGGGGTTTTTTCGACAGGCTTAGCTGCTGTCAGAAATGTGAAAAGAAATCCATCATGCAAATGAAGAAATCCGTCTGATCATCAGAACAGGAAGTGGCTAAAGTTGCTTGCCAGTGAGCTGCAAATTCGTTCATTTGTTTCATTCCATTTAACAGTTACACCAAATCAAAGGACGCCAGATATAACATCACGCCACAGTGGTTTCCATGCAGAAGCCCATAAAAACAACACATTTTAAGACAGGTGTCCTCTTGTATTGTTAAAGGACAACATACACACTTTCTAAGGAATTTCAGCACTTAAAAGTTAAGTTGAAGATGTAATGTCCCCTTTTTGTCTTTTCCAATGCTGCTCCTCAGTGAAAGCTGAGTTTGAACCAAACAAATCCTTACATAAAAGACACAAGCTGTATCAATCTCTGATTTCCACACTGGGGTAAAGCCAACATCTGGTAAGAAATGATGCAGCAGCACAAGTCAGAAGAGCCTAAAGAACTTCTTTGAGTAAAGCCTGAATGACGCAGAATATTTGTTGACAAGAAACAGGAAAATGAATAGTATTTAACACATCTCGTCAATATTTTTGTGTTTGTTTGTGATTATGTGAAGTAATAGCACATCCGTTTGGCTCCAAAAGAAATGTTTTCAGTCCAAACTGATAATTAACAGACAAATATGACAAAAACTCTATACCCAAACACTGAACTAAAAGCTATGCAACACATTTGAATAGAAATGTTTCTTTTTGTTAATCACTTGGTGTAAATTTGTGGCATTACTGATGAGTAATTCTTTTTTAAATTGAATCACTTTATACGCTGCATTCATCGCTAACTACATGCATGGAAGCCATACCAGTAAAAAGCCAATATGGGTGCAGAACTTTGAACCTGTATGACCATATCTTCATCAAGTGCCCCATATCCAAAATGTGACAGCTGGGATGTCTTGTCCAGAATTTTTAAAATGACATCCTGCTCTTTCAGGTAGACTCGTGCTTTTATCTTATTTTTAACCTCACAAGGGACAAAAAACATCAAAAGAAAGCAAAAAAAAAAAAAAAAAAGCAACAACATTTGAGTTCCTTGAAATTCATTTCAGAGCATTCAACCATGCAACAACATTATGCCCTCTTAAGAGTACTCTGCTCTGTGCTTAAAAGGGGACCTCTGGTAAAACCACAAGCAGCAGCAGCCACAGCAATAAAAATTACATATTTCATGAATTGTCAGCGTGCTTGTTCCTGCATTTGAATTCAAGATTTCGCTGGAGGAAGAAAGGAGGAGGAGGGCTGGGGGCCTTTTCAGACCTACACATCTTTGACATTTGAGCAGACTAATAGCTAATCCTAACTGCCAATAATATGAATCTGAGTAATGCAATTTGAATACACTCACTGAGGATTTAAAGCAAAGTGAAAGCTGCTGTTAATGCAGCCTGTGTTAAAGCTCATACAGCTACAGTACAGTACTTTCACTGACTTAATTCATCACAGTTAACCCTTAAAAACAGCTTGTCCTGTATGGATTAAATTGGTTAAAAGAGAACTTGTTGTTGTTGACTTTCTAATTGGTTCAAAGGTGGAGTTTGATGACAGGAAAAGCTTTTAAGAGGAAGGCACTGCCTTGACTTTCAGGATAAACCACATTTTTCCTTATAAATGTCGTTGGAAATATATATTTATCACTTTTTCAAACTGCCACTGGACTTCACTCATTGGCTGCCTACCACTTGCAGCAGCACGCGGCTTAATGCCCTCGAGTTAATTAATTAGCTTACCTTGAAAGATCCATATTAACATCAGTATGGCTCGAAGTCTTGCCTTTAGCTCCATGGCGCAACATCCACCGTAGCTTCTTTAAAGTTGACAGCAAACACTCTCTTCGCTCCGCAACTGCTGCTTAATTGTCTTCAGGTAGCAATTAACAGAAACCAGCGAAGCACCGCGTGCAAGTGAAGCCCCCTCTCCTCTTCCCATCCCGCCCACAGAGAGCGACTCACATCGATGCGCGCGCCGGCGGCCCCTTGCTCGCTTATACTTTAAAAAACCCACAGAAATAAAAACATTCAGGGTTTCCTTTTCTTTCGTTTGAATCCAATCGGCTTCACTTCTGCTGCTTGAGAGTGTCTTGCTCCTTCTCGTGCAGCTCAGTAGAGTAAAGTGCAGGAGCTTATTCACCTGCCTGAGCTGCTCGGTGACGCCCCCTGCCAGCAAAACCTCAACTGCAGCTCGTTAATGAACAATTATCTATCCTTTATTAGGCAGATAATAAGTCAACACAACGAGTTTTTTGGCTCTTTTAATAGACAGAGTCCTACAATGATAACATGTAGGTATTTATAAGCAGACAGTGGGAGTGGGTGTGCCAAAAGAAACCTTCTGTAATTTGCAACTGGGTTATCTCTCTCTTATTTCTTTGACTTTTTGGACCATTTTGGGGGCTTTTATGACAGTTATATTGAAAAACATATTTTAGAAGTAGTTCAAGTTCATTTTAAAAGTAGTATGCATTGTTTATTTTATGTCTTGAATACAGGGCTGACCCCAGTCTTTTGGGGGCCATCTCAGCCCCAGGGAATAATGTGAGTACAAAACTTAAAGGTGGGGTAGGCAGTGTTTTTTTTTGTGTCATTGGGCAAAGATTCCATAATAACCATCCAGCATATAGTAAGTGATCCGAGAACAAACCTCTACTTCTGGTCCTCCTCTTGGCTCTGTTTTCAGGCTTCAGAAAATCTATCCCATGACGGGAGACTTTGGCCAATCATAGGTTATTTCAGAGAGACGGTGCGTTTGTATTGGCTGAGCTACAAATGCAGATGTGCGCTGGAGGGGCATCTTTGAAAAGACAAGTCGCGGTGGGAGGGGCCGCGGTCTCGGTGAGGCTCATGCCGTGGAGAGTGAGCACTAGGAAGGTTTCAACAGACTCCTGCGGCTGCCGGTCGAAGTTGTGGGTTTGGTGGGACGGGCTTAGCAGAGTGATACGAGGCAGCAGAGAGAGGCGGAAGATTTTGTATAGGTTACACAGATTTTGCCTACCCCAGCTTTAAGTCACTCAAGTAATGTAAAAACAAAACAAACAAAAAAAATCCTTCAAGGGAATACAGTATTCTTTGATACACTGGTTGTATATATATAGTATATATTAATTATATCTGAATGAAAACAATGTTGGCAAAAACTGCTGAGGTGGTTTTGTGTGTTTGTATTGTGTTCGCTATTGTCCTGTTTGCTTTTGACTTGTGCTAAACACTTTTATGCATACATGCTGTAAACTGAGAATACTGTAGGTTTTATTTGTATTATATTAACCCCCCCACACCCCCATCGTATCATGTATTTCCCCCCTTGTCTTATTTGTTCTGGAGCTGACCTTGCTTTGATATCACTGAAAGGAAACACAATGGTGGAAAACAGATGTGTATTGAAAAGAAACAACAAACCTGCATAAAAAGAAATGAAATAAGTTACACTGTAGCATTTACTCTCTTAACAATTTGTTTACAGATTTAAAGTTAGCTTTACAATGTGGAAAAACACAATAAACTTGAATTAACTTTACTGTAAGACTAGCTGGGAGTTTGCATGTTCTCCCCATGTCTGCACGGGTTCCTTCCAGTTTCCTCTCACAGTCTAAAGAGATAGTTTTGAAGCATTAAAATAATGAAAAACTCCCTCAGAACAACTCTTATATATTAGTTCTGTATAAATGTTATGTCAGCTCAATCATCATGCATTATCTGATGCATTACAAAGTCTAATTCAGAGCAGAAACAAGTGTCACAGATGAAAGTGTCACAGGAACAAGAGAACAGAAGCTGCTGTGGGATTTTACATTGTAACGTAAGTGTGTGCTCACAGACTCGGCTCAGCTCACAATAAATGGATTGTCAGGTGAAATATTAATGTAGGTGGGTCGATGTGTTGTATTTTTTATGGAATATAATGGATTTATTACATGATATTAAGCTTCACATGTTTTCTGAGAGCAGAGCCCACACCTCTGTGTGCTCTGAGGTTCACAATTAAACACGCATGAAGTCACCAACCCTCGTTCAGACACATGAAGGCAGATATGAAGATCCGGTGTTGTTGTTTTTTATATCCGCTTCAACAGAGTTACTCTCTGACAGGCAGTTATACTCCTGACTTATTTATGTTGCTTTCATATTGTGGGACCAGCTGTCCCCTGTCTTCTTCTATTGTTGTCAGATTTTAAGGTTAGTCCTGCTTCAGTTTTTACTGAAAAGAAACATGACTCTCAGTCTAATGAGTCATGGGGCCTTTTATGAATTATACTGCACTTATGATGCCGGTAACACTATATTACAGCCCACAAATTACAGTGTAATTATTAAGCATATAAGGATATTAATAAAATACTTACAAATTGCCAATACTGTGACGAATATGTAAGTACAAGGGGAAGAAGACAAGACCTTAGGGAATAAGGGGTAACAACTTAAATTACAATTAAATTACGCTGTGTTGTCAGTATCTTTTTAAATTACTGAGTACCTATTCATATTTATGGAGTACAGTAATATTATTACTGGGTAACAAAATGGGGAAAACAGTGTTAATATGCAATTATATTTTTATAATATTTTTATTTAATTTTGATTTAGGATGTATTTACAAAAACAATCCCTTGAAAAATTACAATGTAAAACGTTTTTAAATTTTGATACTTACTTACTTATACTTATTTACTCAGTTGCCAATTTATTAGGTACACCTATAGCTAAAAACTAATGCAGTCTAATGCAACAGTTCAGTTCTTGTTGAAACTGTTTAAGAGAGGTGTTGATTCAACTGTAAGGTCATTTTGGAGGATGGAGTTTGTGATGCTGTTTGGTTGTATTGCATTATTCTGACAGTTGTTTCAATTATTTTTTGTCCACCCCATATATATCACTGAGGGTAGGCTAAATAACAGAAACACATCTCTATATAATGCCATGCAGTTCAACAGCACCACAAACTACAAAACAGTTTCAACAAAACTGAACATTATAACCTTAATGAAGTTCGGGATTTATTGCAGGACTGTTGTATTAGGCTGCATTAGTTTTAGCTAGGTGCACCTAATAAACTGAGTGTCTGTTTAAAACAACGAATAAATGGCATCAACACTTAATCATGCTTTGTAGGAAAGCAGGAGATGCATCTGCATGGAAATAATGTTGACAATAAAGACCTGTTCTGTCAGGTGAAAGTAGCTCCAGCTACTCAGAGCTTCACGGTGATCAACACAAGTCCAGTCAGAGCTCTGAGGAACAGGTGCAAAATTATATGAATGTTTATTCCTGTAGCCTTAATTGTGGAAGCGCAACTGACTAACTCTTGAAACTGGAGATACTTGACTGTTTTTTTAATTATCTTTGGAGCCATTTGTGTGTGTAGTCATACAACTAAAAGATAATGTTACTGGCATAAACAGTAAACAGAAGAAAGTTCTCAACAAAACGGTAACAGTATAATTGGTCTGTTGTGAATGTGCAGAGATTAAGGTTAGATTCCCAGCCTGATCTATCATCCCAGTCCGGCCGTGCCTGCACCTTGTAACCCTCTTCATTTCTTATCAAAATATGACTTTAACGTCTATATTTTTGTGTGAGTGTGCATGAAAAATGTGTAAATCTTGGACACTTGTACATTAGAAATTTGATGTCACTGCAACGTGTGAATAATTGATTGCTTAAGTGTGTAAGAAGCACCGATATGAAACTGCACAGCTCGTATGTTCAGGCCTGTCCAACTCTGTTCCCCTTCAATAAGCGACATTTTCAGTAGGTCAGGTAGATTTCAGAAATTAATTCAGAAAAAATGTTACAGACTACTCCACCACCTGTGCTTCCATGCAGTACGCACATGATTTACGACTGCACAAAAGACACTGAGATGACAGAATCTAATCTTCACTGGCTGGCAGTGAAGAAATTATGGCTGGAGAAATGTGTCTGTGGTAGATTTCTACAGTATCTCTGTGATTTGTGTCACTTTCAGTGGCTATCTGTATGAAGAAAAACACTCCCTGCGGTCTTCCTGAATACATCCATTGTTAAAGTTGGCTGAGATGCTGTTATCTCGCTGCCAGATGGTGGAAGATGAGCTCAGCCTTGACAGTCTATTTCTAGAGAGCATGACTGGACTTCTTTGTAGAGACCATTTCCTCCTCGTTGCACTTTTTGGCAGTATTTTTTACAGAGTCTGAAGACAACAAAATGATGGATTACTGGTATTCTTACAAAGTGCAAAGAGTTCAGATGTGTTGATTCTTTTGTGCCATCTAGTGGTCTACACCTGAAGAATCACCGGTGCAATCTCTGTGCCTTTATTCATCACCTCTACCTGCTGCTGGGCTGCAGGTAAAAAGACTGTGAACAGGTCAGCAGTCCCTCACAGGGCTAATACAGATTGACAGACAATCATTCACGCTCATGCTTGTACCTGTTGGCAGCTTTAGTCTTCACTCCTGACCTGCGTGTCTTTGGACAGAGCGAGGAAACACCCAGAGGAAATCCACATGCGAGCGCGGTGACAACATGCAATGTCCTCTCAGAAAAGGCCACAGCAGGGAATCAAACGTGTCTTTATTGTTAATTGACAGGTTTTAACCACTGAGGCACCGTGTTTCCAGAGGGCACTACTGTTTAAAATGAGAAGTGTTCACAGTTTTACTCAAAAGAGGATCCTAATGTCAAATCAAGTCTGTATACACTTTTACTAACCTAAACCTAAATATAACATTATTGGGCAGAAGGGTAGAATTGCTAAAAATTGGTAAATTGCTAAAATTTTAACTGTTTAATAGTCTAAATGTAAATTTTTATTACATACTGAGGTGGTTGGATCATTTATTTCCACGGAAAGTCGTGTTATCAGGAATTCATAGCTTTATTTCTGCTGCTTGTCAAAGGATAATGATGCCGTAGTTTTATATTTTTCTGATTGCCAACAAAATCCCAAAACCCACAATGTTAGGCCGTCTCTCAATACGTCCCGACCTCCCTACCCTGTCTGTGTCACCCAGCCCCGAGCCTATATTTTTGCTACTAAAGACGTAAACCACCATTTTTCCAGAGGGCACTTCTGTTTAAAATGAGAAGTAACACCAAATATTTATAGTCTTACACACAAACGAGAATAAGTCAAATTATGGGCCTGAGGATGGAATTGCTGATAATAATTTAAACTGGATATGTGTAATGGTCTAAATTCAAATTGTTATGACATACTGAGGTGATTGGATCCCTTATCTTAATGAAAAGTCCTGCTATTTGACATTATTAGCTCTATTTTTGCTGCTTGTTAACCTTTTAAACTCTGCTGGAGCCTCTGGTGGCTCCATCTTTGCCAACAAACTCCATCTTTGCCAACAGACTTGTGTTGTGCAGCCAATCAATGTTTTAACCAACAGAACTTTTGCTAAAATTGTAATTCTAAAAAATACTGAAGAGGGCAAAACTCCTGCAACACTTCTAGTATAAAGAAACACTTTATTATACAATATAGCAATGTAGTTGTTCTTTATACTACAAGTTTTGACCTCTTCAGACTTTCCCCTCCTCCATGCACCTTGGAAGTAGGATTTCCTGGCAATCCATCCAATAGTTTCTGAGACATTTCAGACTGGACCATGCCGTTAGCAAAGCCAAAAATACCATATATCAGGCTGAATTTTGGGAAAATTAGGCACATTGTATAAAATGAGGCACAACACATTTACAGTTTTTCCATCTGATGTTACAGTGTGAGCAAAATGCTGTCTTTGAACATTTCACTTCGTGTACAGTGAGCATTCAGTAAGTAGCTTCAAACATTTTCAGTTTCTGCTACTCATATACAGAGCAGGCAATGTGTCTTATAAGCTACTTAATGTGAAATCAAAGGGTACAATTATGACTTTAAGAGTCTAATTAATGTTTCTAGAACATCTTAAGGAGAGGTCACAGCAGATATGGTAACGGAAGTGCTCTCTGAATCCATGCAAAATCCAATTTACAGTTTAGTGTCACAGATAATAGACGTAATGTTGTTGACTTGTTCTGTTATGCTGTGTCATATTCTTTGCATATCACACCTTAATTTGAATTTCACCTTACCAAATAAGATTTTGGCAGCACATCTTGTTTTTTTGTACATTTAAGTGATACAGCTTTGGCCTAGTTTAAGTAGAAAAGCAGAGAAGTTGGTTTTTAATCAGTCAATCAAGTTTTTTTGTCACATGTAATCATATAAGGTACAATCACCGTAAAATGTAATGGCTCATTGATAAGCGCTCTCTCTGACAAACCCCCCTCACCACGCTGCCATTTCATTTGAAAAATATAAAATAAATAAAATTCATAATAGTTTTTTAAAGAATGTGAAAGATTGCAAGAGTTGACATGTGGACGAATGACATTACCTACCTACACCAAATCTCAGCAAACCACAATTACTTCAGTGACCTCTTCAGTAAATCATGTGCCGTGGTGAATACAGCAGCCAGGCCTGACACTTTGAATTTATCCTGCCTGTGAAAACTTTGACGCCTACTCACATGAAAACATCAGAGGCACGAAAATAACAGGAATATCTGCAAAGTTACGAGCCATCAGAAGACTTAATTATTTAAAACATTTTTAAAATGCCAAACAAATAAAAGCATGAATAACTTCCATACTCTGTGAAGTAAATGGGGATGAAATCCAAATTTTACCTGTATATATTTTTTTAAATTAATTCCTCTCTCTGTTACAAAAGCCTTGTTTTCTTACAAACAATGTGCAGGAAATATTGATGTTTGTAGGGCGATAAGAGTTTGAAGAATTCTCACTGTGAAATCGGAGCTATTAGTCTGCTGTGGACATTGACTGCTTCCTTCCTACATTTCCATTAAAAATGTAGGAGTCACACTGACACGCTCACATTGTTCAGGGAGGAGGGGGGCACGCAGCAGAGCGCTGTGACAGTCAGGCGGGTGAATAATCTCAGAGGCTGTTTGTGTGTGAGGCTGGATGTCTGCCACATGTTTGGTGATATGAGCCCTCTGTGTAATGGGCCCTCTGTCATTTATCACTTTTTACCGTCAACATAGCACACAGAAGAGATTATATTTTGGCGAGCATAAGGAATATGAAAATGACCTTGTCTGAGCCTGAGATATGCATCAAATATTTTTTTTTGTGTGTGGCATTTTTGCATTATTTTAAGTAAACATCAATCCTTGCAGGCTGCTGTAATGTGACTCAGCAAGATCATCAGCTGTAAATCTGCACCATCCTCGTTCTGTTTCTCTCTGAAGGCTGAAAGCAGTAGTGATTCTGATTTCATCTTAATTGCCAATTTGCCTCACGCTAGCATTGCATCTGTTTTATTCTCTCCCCATGATACTGTACATGACAATGGTTTTGTAGCTCAGCACGACAGCTTGCCCGAAACCAAAAAAACTTGTTCTGAGGTTTTTTTACTTTCATACATCTGATCCCAGGTCTCTGTAAGAAGAAAATGTTTCCTTCTGCAGACAGTCCAACTGGATTAGGATTTACAGACAACAAAAACAAGCATGAAAAGATGTTCATCAACTATGAGAAATCACAGCTGAGCCTTGCTCAGCCTCGATGAGCCTCGATGTCATTGCATATCTTAGACGAGACTCTTCGTTTTTTAATATCAGCAGCCTGAACAGGGTGCTCTGACTCACCCTCTCATGATGAATTTCATAGAAAAGAAGGTGACAAGTTGAGAAAGATAATGAAAAGAGATCTGATGCATATGTACAAAGAGATGCTCACTGTTTATGTTGATGTAATCCTGGATAATACCAATGCAGATGTTTCTCCAGCAGCAGGACAGCAGACCCAGAAGAGGTCAAAATGGTCATTTGGTGAAAAGTGAAGATTCAGCTGAGCTGCAGTTTTAAAAACATTGTTTTAATCTTTAGACTGATCACCTTATCTCCAAGTATTGAAAATTGTTCTGTAGGGCTGCAATAAACTATAATTTTCAATTTGTGGAATATGTTCTCCATTAAGCCATTAGGTGAGTAATCTTTTGGTCATTAAAATGTCAGAAAATGGTGAAACATGTCTATCCTACACAAAGAATAAGTGGTTCTGTGTAGAACCTTTAAGAGTTCTATAGCTTGGTACGTATTTGGCACCACATAGATATAACTGAACTGTTTTATATCTATGTTTGGCACCCTCAAAAGGTTCTATACATTATATATTCAGAGGTTTCATTTAAAAGAACCCTTTGGGGTTCTCTGTTGCTTAACAAAATGGTTCTATATAGAACCTTTTAAAGGTTAAATCAATATCCCAAATCTTTTATTGCCTTGGCTACATGTGTTTATTTTTCTGCAGAATTACCATGACATGAAGTTAATTTAACTACTACAACAATTTAAATAAAATAACCAATAACCTATAATATTTAAAACTCCAATAACATACAGTAAGCCAATACCAACCTATTGAAGACTGAAGAGAAAGAGAAGTGAGACGTGGTTTCAAATTGACTGGATTGATCAAAAAGTAGTTGTACCATATAAAAACATTACTGTACATAATATATATAATTATAATATAATCATTGGTCACATTACAAAACTATAGTTTCCCAGAGTCCAAGGCCATGTCTTTGAATGTCTCATTTTGTCTGACCAACAGTCCAAAACCCAAAGATATTCAGTTTCAATCATACAAAACAAAAGGAAACCAGCAAATACTTCTTTTATTTAATGTTATTTTTCATTTAACAATGCGTAATGCATTTATTGCACCAGATACAGCTAAAAGCTCATTTTTGTCTGTAGTAGGTTGACGGAGTAAAAGATAAGACAGTTGTGGTGAACTAAAACATTACACTTTGAAAACAAGCACGATAAAACATCAATATTACAATCAGAAAGAAAAGGCGGACTCACTAGTTCCCAACTGGAGAGTATACCAACAGTAATCTCAACATCAATACAAAGAAAGAATTCATCAGTATAAGAATTTTTCAACCAGACAGGTATTAAGTATTAATACTAACATAACATATTCACAACTGAGAAGCTGAGTAATACAGACTAATTAATTAATTGACTAACCAGTGGGGCTCTTCTGTTTTTGTAACAACCCTGGCAGACACCCAAGTGCAAAGACCACACAGCAAGCAATATCAGGTTCAAAAGGCAAAGTCTTTACTTCAGCACTTGCAGGAGAATCCAACTCACTCAGAGTAAAGGCAAAGGTACAGACATGGAGCAGGCAACGGTAGTAGTCAAAAACAGGCGAGAAGTCGAAACACAAAAACAAGGTCAATCATGAGAGAATGCTGGAAAGCTTGACGAAACATGAAAGACAACAGAAAACCTGAGCTATATATACACACACACAGATGGCCTAATGACTAACAGGTGAGTGATTGAACACAGGTGAATGAATCAACAATGGCAGGAAAACAAAGACAGGAAGTAAAGCAACATACAATGAGCAAAACCTGTCTTTCAAAATAAATAAATAAATAAAACAAGGAGCAGACAAATATGACAGTTTTGGTATTGATACTGAAATTCAGGTCCCATATTGGATAATATAGATATTGAAAATTGTCAAACAATACTCAAATCTGGGTTCATGGAATTCATCATAAACCAGCCAGTGAGCCAGAATTCAGGTTGGAAAAATCCTCTTTTTCCACTCTGTCTGACCGTTTCATATTCTGTACCAGCTTGTTCCAACCTTTCATTGAATCTATTTGCTGAGTGCACCGACTGAAATATTCAAACCCAATTCCCCATGTTGTTATGGCTGCACATTTCAAATCAATGGAAATCTTCTAGATGCTATTGTTCATCATTTTATACACATTCCCCCACATTTCCAACTGATTTGGTATACCTTTGGAAAACCTTCACTAGAATATAAAATAAAGTTCAGTGGGTTTGAGCAAAGTTTGGCTGCACAGTGTGAGTTTATACTGACCCACTGGCAGGTCATAGAGGTTATAAACTGAATGTCTTTGGGTTTAGATTGCTGCTCAGACACAACAAATAATTTGAATACATCAATCCAAACCCAATACAATACATCAATTTGGGCTTTTTCACGATTTTCTGAAATTTTATGGATGAAACCAATTAATTGAATCGATAATGAAAATAATTGTTAGTTGCTGTTTTCATGCTGATATATATTGATGCACTTGGTTTTGTCTATGTGTTGCATTTTGTAATGTTTGTTCCTGAACTTGTGTATCAGAGAGAGACTGTATATTCCTTGCTGTTAGATACTGTTTGCATTGCAATGCATTTTTTTGGGAGTAGACATTTGACATATGGTGTGAGCACGGTGGCCAACCTACAAGCTAAAACTCAATTTAAAACCTGTATCAGTGCTGGCACTTGTGCTGACCTGTGCAGCCCTGATATCTCCCAGGAAAGATGTGCAGTTATGACATCCAACCAGTAGAGGACGCTCCTGAGCCTCTACTGGAATCATTTCTTAAGCACTGTTGAATAAGGTCATTGCAAATGTGCACAGGCTATTGTGTGTACGCTATGTGCTGCACGGATAAAACCGGCATAATACATAGTTTTAGTACATAACATGAGAACAGAACATCTCTTTACACAACCTCAGCAGATGAACTCTGTTTTAACTGTAGCAGATGCAAAACATGTCTGATATTTTCACCACAGAAACATGGAGGAAAGGCAATACTTGAAGCCTGTGACGTAATGTAGCAGAATAGATAAATGGGCTCTCAAGCGTAAGTGGCAATTACATGAGAGGTCTATTTGTACCAAGCAATCAGTGGCTGAAGATGTGGAAACTGAGAAGTCATTTCTTTCCTTCATTTCTGCAAATATGAGAATCATTGGATGATGTTGTTAAGTGGAGCTCATCTCATCTCAGTGTTTCACAATCCCACAAAACAAGTTACATTTTAATTACTTTCCCATAAAATGCATTTTTCTCCCAAAACAACACACAGAAATGTCCAAACAAGGTTCCATATGATCTACAGCAGCCGTCTGAAACTGCACACATTATCATTACATAAATTACAAATCCACCGAGCATAGCGGGATGTTGACAGATCACCCTGACTTGACATAAATGAAGGTTTGATGATGAATTAAGTAATTTAAAGTTGTGAATATGCATGCATACATGAGTAAATTACAATTTATTGTGTTTGATATCACTTCTTATGTTTACTGCATCATAAAAAGACAAGTATTTAAAAAAGATTTGACATTACTAAACATATCTATGGGAGCCATGTCTGGCAGGAAAAGTAATAAAACGATGAAAAGTTAGTCAAGATGAAAAAAAACGCCAGGAGATAACAATAATTATGAGATAATAAGTCAAAAATTTGACTTACTAAGTCAAAATAATGTAATTTGGATTTACGAAGTAATATTATGCCACTTTATATGAGAGACAGTCAAACATATTGACATACTAAGTCAAAATTATGAGATAAAATGTGAAAACTATTAGATAAATAGTAGATTTATGACATAGTAAGTAAGAAATATGGAATAAAAAGACCAAATTATGAGACAGTAAGTCAAAAATATGAGATAAAAGGTAAACTTATGAGATAGTAAGTCATAATTTAGAGATAAAAAGTCAAAATATTGACATACTAAGTCAACAGTATGAGAAGGTGAAGGAAATTTTTGACTTTTTATATCACAATTTTGACTTTTTTTTTATACTGACTAACTTTTTATCAACTTTTTTTCTTTTTCTGGTGCAAATTGACTTCCAAAGATTTCAAAATAGTTATTTCAAAAGAAAACACTTTAAAATGAAAGCAGCACTTCTGGAACTACTTTCCTTCCACAGTAGAAGCTGCCTTGAGAGCACAAACCTACATTTGGAGTAAAAAAAAAAAAGTAAATTGAGTTGAGAGGAGCTTTGACATTTATCACACAGTTTGTTTTACTGTAAGCAGCCTCTTACAGGCTCATTATATCAGTTTATCAGATGCTGCAGGAGCCAGGGCTCCTTCAGGGCTCCTTCAACTCAACTGTGCACAGCTCAGTACAATCACCTCTTAGACAATGTGACACTGCCATTTAAGAGCATGACAAAATGCTGCCATGTATTACTCCCTCTGCTGGCAAGGGTCCCGAAACATTAAAAATAGCTGAGCCTTTAAAAAAAGCTGAGCCTTTAAGCCAAATGTTGCAGCGATAGTAGCTGCTTACCTTCGCATTCTGGTGCATTGGACGTAAATGAGTTGCTGCTGCGCTGTGACACTCAGCCTATAAATAAACTCTGGAGTCCTCCTGGCTATCTGAAGGTCCTTTGCACTTGCTCACACACACACACACACACACACACACACACACCCCACAGGGAAACAAAAGTCCTGCTCCTGTGACTAATGAAATCTGCTGACAAGGTATCTTAGCAGGTCAACAGCCGAGACCCGCGACCATGTAAAGAGAGATAACAGGAGCTCAATTAGTGACAAATACATGTCCTGAGAGGAATGCCAGCTTTTATCACTGCCTATGAGTGCCTTTTTTGAGATATTTGGGAGTTTTTATGTTCAGTAATTGTGCACTGCACTGAGAGAGTGAAGCAATATGGAGTTTGTCATAATGAGATGGAGCCAGACGGCGATCAGAGACACATAAGGTCAGAGCCGGGGGGCCAGAGGCCGACAGCTGAATCTCACATTCTTCACAGACAGACTGCCACATCCCACCATCTGTACCTCCCTGCACTGTCAACACACACACACACACACACACACACACACACACACTAACCTACCTACAGCGAGCAGGAAAAAAGAGTGTCACCTTAAATGCTGTTAAATCCTAAAACTCACATACATACACACAAAAAAGGGGGGGAAAGCAGCTGGATTGTTTAAGACCTGAAAAGGTTTTCATGATTTGGTGTTCACAATGCTTTACATATGCTTTGAGGAATAGTTAGTTAATAATTGTGGGAAATATGTCTATTTGCTTCTCCAGGAAGTCACTGCTCCCGGCCAACAAATAGTCTGACACATAACCCCCCGTAAAACCACAACTTGTTGTTTTTACACTTCAATTTTTGTACAGATTAAACAAACAAGATACAACATGTTTAGAGGTGCTACTAGGCTGATTTTGTTATCTTTGGACAGAGACAGGCTAGCTGTTTGCCCCTGTTTCCAGTCTTTATGCTAAGCTAAGCTAACTGTCTCCTGTCTCCAGCTTCATATTTAATGGACAGATATTCAATCTTTCCACCTAACTCTCTGTAAGAAAGTGAATATGAAGACTGTTGACAGCATCAGTTGTTTCAGTAACTGACCCAAAAATTACGTATGTTTACGTTCAAGGAACAAAGCCTTCTAACGGTCATAGTGCGGGAGCAAAGGAGGAAGCCAGGTGATGTTATTATACAGCGACAAAGTCCATGTAGGAAGGAGGTCGGGGTGGATGGATGGGTCAACAAAACATCAGACTTTGTTTCCTGTTTCCAACCGACAGTCAACGTTTTTCTTTTAAAGCATGATCACGATTGTCCCCTAACCTTAACCATGTGTTTATTATTGTAACCATGACAACAAAGGTCCCCTAACTTTAACCAAGTAGTAATTTTAACCCAAACAACGTTTCCCTAAACCCAACCAAACCTCAACCGTAGTGTTGTCGCATTATAAAACTGATTTGTAACAGTTTTGAAAGGCACAGACAACTGATGTCGTCCTGCCGATAGGGGCGTCCGATCAGAAAACACTTCTATGTGTCGTTCAAGAGGGCATGGACAAACTATGTCTTTGCTCGTTTGATTTTGAGCTCTTGTTGGAATACACATATGTCCCAAAATGTCAAACTATTCCTTTAAAATGGCGTTAACTGAATGAATGAAAAGACTGGGCTCTTCTTTGCACAATAGGCACAATACTAGACTCTGAATGACAGACAACATCTGCTCCTTTAATTCAAATGTTGCAAACCTGCTGGGTTTGCAAGTGGGGATGTTTCCTGTCCAAATGCTGCAAACTCTCTCTGTGTTAAAATAAAACGTATAATGGATATCAAAGCAGACTGGCAGAGCCACATAAAGTGATATCAGAGTATCTACTTATGACTTCTCTGAGGTTTTCAGTTGAAAATGGGACCACCATTCCCATCTGACACCTCCAAGAGTCCAGCCACTCTCCTGTTGAGATGCCTCTATTTTATGCCCGTTTAGCCTTTGTAGCCCTTAATAAGCTACACACTTCCACTGAAGCTGAGATTGAAACCATTATAGGCCCCTCTTTGTGTCACACCTTGCAACAGACATCTGGACTCCTCTTCTGTTGCCCAATTTCCAGTCCTATTCAAGAGGGACAAAGGAGAGCAGGCGTCTGACTGTCCAATAGTCACTCTCCATCATGTTGTGTTCTCACAGCCTGACATGGAGACAATGAGGTGGAGGGAGAAGAAACAACGGCACTGACGAACCGGTCTGGTCTGTGCTGGAGGAGGGGGAATGAGTGAAACAGAGCTCACCCCCCCTGCACTTTGCCTCAGAAGGTTTTATAATCTTTACAACATAAGACATCTTCTATCATTAGACGCTTGATTCTGAAAAAGAATAACGCATGTGGAATAATCATTCCGTTTTATCCTGTAATTTATTGCTCATTTTATACTGTGAATGTTCATAGAAATGTACAACACAACAATCATGCGAGAGATTGTGTGGAAAGAAGAATACAGATCACACTCAAGTACCTACGTGTTAGGAAAAGGGAACATTTGGGGATAATGTATGAGGAGTGTTGTAAGTGTTACTATAAGACATGTGTTGTGCTGTATATAAGTAGGCTGACATGGGAAAATATCCAACACGAGGAACAATATCTCGAGGCAGCGACCAAGAAGGCAATCATAAAGAAATAGTACAAAGTGAACACCACTGCTAGTGGCTGACGAGAGATGTGATGTGGAAAGGCTTACTCAAGATCTGAGAATTCAGAAACTGGAGTTTGAGGTTTAAATGGACAGCTTATGAAGGAAAAGGACACACTGAAAAATCGTATAAAGAATGAGAAAATAAAGAAGGTCTTCCCTTTGAATAAGCATTATGAAAAGCAACAAACTTGAAATAAAAAAAGACATTTACACATATACATACATGTGTAGTGTCACAAGTTACTAAATACATCCAGCACCTTGTATGGAAGCTAGCTGCCATTAGTGTTAGTGTTGTTCATTTATCATGATCTAACTTACTGTACATTCAGGGTTCCCTCATTAGATTTGCTTGAATAAATTCCGGTCTTTTTAAGGACTACACAGTATCCCTTTTTAACTTTGTTGATGTTCTTTTCCTAAAACAAAATATTATAACTTAGGATCTTAGTGTGTTCATGAGTTTTGAGGAGTTTATGAGGAATCATTTTATCTTTTCACATTATTTCATTTGAATTTTTTTTTTGAGGACTAAAAGGCTAAAAAGCATTCAGTATTCTAATAACTTTAGCTAAGTCAAAGTTTAAATAGGTGGAAAGTGAGAATAAAATAGTTTATTGGTACATTTAAAAAAAATCATCTTGTGACCTCTCAGAGTTGGAAACCACTGCACTTACCCCAAACCCAAGGCTCATTTTAACTCCAATTATAGACCCAACCCTATTTTTAAAGACGCTTTTTAAAGGACTTTTTGCTTTGTGTTGTTCTTTGCCATTGGGAGATTTGCTCAAACGTAAGATTTTAGACTCAAATCCAATTTCCCAACCTTAAAATCAATTTTGTTCACAACCTAAAACTTAACCCTTATCCCAAAATCCAATACTCATTTTAACGCCTATAACTTCAATAATAATGGCCCTGACTCAAAAATAACAGAATTTAAAACAGGACCCGACATTTCTGAAAGTTTTATCTAATTTACTGCCTTTCTGGTCCTCATATAGCTGGAGATTAGACACACATGCACACACACACAGGCGACAGATGTCGTCTCTGTCTCTTTAAAACACTGACTCCTGGAGGTTGGCCAGGATTTGGTGCGGATAGCAGGCAGTGCGCAGCTCAGCTCTGCATGTGCAGCGCTTCATTTTCGCTCAAACTGACGCCGCAACTGCCAGCATCAGAGCAGAGAGAGGGAGAGGAATCGTTTGATTTATGACCGGACTAAATATAGTTAAACATCCTTTCTTTTATTGTTTTGAGCAGCAGCAGGACATCTTAGAAAGAAGTCGGTGTCTGTCAGTGTGTGTGTGTGAGAGAGAGAGAGACCATGCGGGGATGAAGAAGTGCTGCTGCTGAGTTTTGTTATTAGGTTTCTCCGGGGCGGTGCTGCTGCTGCTGCTGCTGATCATCATCATCCTGCTGCTGTCATGGGTTTCTGGGAGTGACATCAAAGTTTTATGGGGATGATTTTACTCGCTTGAAATATTCCAGCTGAGGCTCAGGCTCCAAACCGGCGCATTTTAGCTGGTTTTAGTCAAACCTGGGCTGTTTTATGACTGGAAGTTTGATAAAACTGATAATTTGAGTGGACTGTCAAGAGGCTGCAGACTCCAGACGATTTGACACCGGGAGAGTGTGGAGATGAACTTTGGAAATTTACTACTTGTGACTATCTCATTCATCACCATCACATCAGGTAAAAATATAAATATAATCAAGCAGAAATGTCTTTTAAAGGTTCTTCCTCTTCCTCTCTCTCTCATACACACACACACACACAGCCTATATGGCGTGACTGCCTCACAGTTTAGGCTATATGACTTGTCCCTGTCCCTCCAGATGGATGTAAATGTTGTGTTTAGCATGGATTTCAAACACGTTTCCCAGACAGCTGTGGGAACTGAGTGCATCCTCCCAACAAAAATGAATTACAAAGGGAAATGTTACACACGCATTCATTTCCAATTTTAAATACCAGGGTTGAATGCCAAGAAGATGCACATTTTCTCTCAGTGTCTCCCTGAGGTGGTCACACAGGGAGGCCATTAGGCAGCAGGAGAGGTCAAAAGAGGTTCCAGGTGGCCAAAGTGAAACCATTAGGTCTCACTTTTAGTTCAGCTGTGAGCACATGAACTCTCAGGGCTGACAGGCTGAGAAGCCTCCACCTCCCCCCACAAATGTTTTTGAGGATGCACACATATTGCTAAAAAATACTCACTTTCATTACCTTTGAGAAAGGGATTATATTTTTTAACCGTTGCTCTAATAATGGTTTACATTCCGAGCCTTAATCCAAACCCCAAAGCAGGACTCAATTCATGAGAGTGCAGATGTTTTTTTTTTTTACATTCTCAGAAATATTACAGTCTATTGTAGTTGATCACGCATTAAAGGTCTGAATGGTGTGTTTCAGTTTTAATCTTTTAGCAAATTAAATTGAATGTACTGGATATGAAATGAAATTAAACCAAGAAATCTTCACTGATGCTACAAACTGTAGTCATGACTGATGCTGTTTTTTTTTAGGTCAATACTTATATTGATATTTGAGAGTTCTGAAAACATTATATTGGCTGATGTTAAGTTATTTACACAAACACATAACATACACACCATTTTTGATAGGATCACTTAAAGGTACCCTGTTGAGTTTTTGACCACTAGTAGCGCTATGGAGCAATGTTTTTACGAGTGGGTCCCCGTTTTGTTAGTATTGCGCACGAGTACATGGTGGTGCAATTTACGTCCTGCTGGTGGTTTCATTTATGCTATACTACTGATTGAGAGTTGGTAGCATTAATGTGCCAGAAGAAGACTTCTAGCAAGTGAACACAATGCAGTATTTAAAATATTTTTTAAGAATCCGCTTTCCAAATGTTATACAAGGAAGGAAATGCACTGCAAACATGTTTGTTACACTGGAAGATTACAATACGTTCTGGTGAGAAACACTGGATGTAAACATATCTTTTGTTTGATTACAAGTAAACTCCACAGAGCACCTTCAAATGTTAAGCTTTTTAAACCTGCAGTAACTGATTTTGCCCACCTGGGGGCAGTGGAAACAAGCTGTAAACACAACACTGACATATTATAAGCCTTTAAATTGATATGGCTAACTTGTTAGCATAGTTGCCTATCTACATACACATCCAGTAGATACATTAGCAACATTATCATTCATTTGGACTGGTGTTTGTCTTGTAAGTGTAAGTCCAATATTCACTGTACTTTTAGCTCTGTTTTTGGTCTTTACCAGCTCCTTAGGGAAACATCTGACTCTTTAGCAGCTAAATGCGCCACTATGTTTACCAGCTAGTCGCTATATCTTTGTTTGTCTGCTTTTTGGTGCTGGGCAGGTAGCATACAGTGAGTTTTTAGAGCTTTTTAAATAAAAACAGCTGTCTGCCGCTGCTGAAAGCAACGCTAATAAAAGCAGGTACTGTGAACCAAAACAGTAGTTGCGGGCCATAAAACCAAAATGAGCTGAGAGATGCTAAAACACTTCGTAGAGCTTAAGGGAACTGTAGAGTTGGATGATGATTTTCTGTGAGATTGTTACTGCGAGCCACCCCAAGTAGTAATGTGATCCATTGTTAACATAAAAATATTGATTATAGCAGCTTTAAAGAATTATGACAGTTGAACAATAACCTTGTTAGTCTTTTCTTATGGACAAACTATGTGACGTCTCTACTGTTTCTAAATTACCTCAAACATATCTTTGGCATTTCAGTACTGCAATTTCTTGTCACTTATTGGCTGAAATATACATTAATATCAGTATATCTGTAATAAGCTATATTTATCACTCTAGCTCTATTTTACATCTTCCTCGATGATATACTATAATTTTACTATAAATCCTGAGCTCTGTGGCCCTCATACTACTTGCTCTGCTTCATTATTATAAACTGGTGCTACCTCTCTCATCATCCACACCATCTGCCTACATCCATTAATCTGGAGTGGGTCTTTTCTCTCATTCCCACCCCTATTATACTGCACATTCCCCTAGGTGATGTGTATATTCATAAAAATTCTTGAGAGAGGTGGATTCAAACGGGCTTCATGACCTCTGTGGGAGCTGTGTTGAGACAAATACCTCACTGGTAGAATTTATTCTGTTGTTTTTATATAAAAGAAATAAGAAATGTGTGAGTTAAAGCGAGATATGTTTTGTTTGTGCTGACATGTCCGGCCAATAATGTCTCCGCGTGGTGGGGGGTTTTGTATGTGCTTTCTCAATCGTCTGTGTGATTGTCAGCGAAAACAACAATAGTCTCCTTCACAAATTGCACTTGATTTAACACAGCAGCTATTTCTCACACACAAACCAAATCTCAATTAAGATGCCATCAGTGTGGGCCCTAATACACCTCATTGAATTCTCAGTTATCTTGAGCTGCATTCAGACTCAGCTGTTGACATGCTCGGTGTGGAACTAATCGATGCTAAACAACCCTTAGCTGGTGATTTGTGTCCACGCTGTCCTCCTGCTCATTGCTTAGTGACAAATATGGCTGAAGGCTGACTAAAGCCTCTCACAGTCCCTCTTGATGAAACGGTTGTGGATGATGAAACCATTATGTGCTACAGGCTTGAGTCATGTCGCCGGATGTTGATGATGTCCCACTTCTCGTACAGTCAGTGATGTCATCATTTAGAGATTAGATTACGGGCGAGGAGGACAAACAATGGCTCAAAAAGCCCAGCCTGTTGCTAGAAGAAATTCAAACCTGAATTCTCTGCTTTGAAATGTAGTTTGCCTTGGCACGTTATTGCCCTCCTGCAGAGATTACTTGGCAATGTCACAAGAACTCCTTGAATGTTTTTGGCCTTTTTAAGTATGTAAATGAACTGAAATTGAAAAAGACACCAGTGAATCTCAGCAGACAGCCACGAGCCCCACAGAGAAGCTGCCAGCCTTCTGCTGCTGTCTCACTTTAACTTGCATGTAAAGTAAGTCTCAGAGCAGTCTGCCTAACAGGTAGATAGTTGTGTCTTTCCACCAGATATCAAGCTGTGAGCTCAGACAGGTCCAAATTCTTGCATGTGTTTCACGTCGAGCCTGGCTGTCGCTTAAAGTCACCAAGATCTGAAGCAAAACAGAGACATCCCCTCTGAGTTGTTTCTCACACATTAGCGTGACAGCAGTACACTTCTGCCCCTGGGGAGAATGCAAGGTTAATATTTAGAAATACTAATTAATGAAAGCTGCCCTTGTTATGTAATGTCACAGCTAAGAGCCAAGAAATGCAGAATATAGCCTGAATCAACAGGGCTTTCAAGACGTGATCTTGATCACCCCCTCCGGCGCTTACCCTGCTAACTCTGTGTTCAATGAGGCAGAAATGTAGAAGATGCCACGAGCAAACATGTGGGCGCGTGTCTGAGTTTGCAATTAGGACCAATGCGATAACTTGTCTATCAGAGCTGTGTGCGGCACTAATGGGCTTTCATTTGGCTGCGGTTGCTTGCTTTCTTTCTCTGGATTTTTTTCATTTGCTTTGTGAATAAATAAATGAAGAAATAGACAATTACCGTGTCTAATCATCCTTACACACATGATCAGATCAGAAAGAGTTAAATCTGTAGCTCTAATTGTATTAATAGCACTGAAAAGAGAACAAAGAGTCCTGCAAATTGGCACTTTAGCTTCAGTCCTCAGACCTTCATCAGGTAAAGTTCATGTAGACAAACGGCGCCATGCATACAGTATGTAGGCTGAAGGCTCTCAGCCAAATGACGGTATGCATACCAATTAAAGCGTTTTATATATACTATATGTGTATATATATATATATTTATGTATATTAACAAGACAAATGTATCTCAACAACACCTTAAATGTACAAAGCCCTCATCTACACCAAGACTAATATCAAGCAGCAACAGCAGGCTGTCAAGGGAGGCGATCGACATATACTGTAGGTCTACTAATGGGAGGATCCATAAATAAATATAATAAATATTGTAAGGGACCTCACCTATAACAATGTGAAGAAAAAAAGAAGCAATGAAAGAAATGTTTAATTAACACCACTGATAAATAGAGTGAAGCTTTTTCCTTAGCAGTTTCAATGTCAACACGTATAAAATGAGAAGAGCTGTTCAATTTACTGTATTTCTCCATGAAGAGCACCTCTGCCTCTCGCCCTAACACATTCATTTGTACACGGGATAGCCTTGAGAGTGTACTAAAGAGTGATAACCTTGCATGAGGCCGGCACATTCTCATTCACAAAGCCCATATTGGACGACAGCTCAAGGTTGACTGCCATTCACTCTTATGGATTATCTTGGCTCTCGTTTTCTCCAATCACGCTGTAGGTCTGTGAGGTTTGTAGAAGTTAAGATGTGTTTAAAAGGGTTTCATTGATTCGTCCGTTCTGACATGGCTTATGCACAAAGATGATGCCTGTTTTTGTAACTACTGGGGCTTCAGCAATGATTTGTTTTGTATTGTAAGATTCAATATAAGCCTCTTGGATCAATACACATGTTGAGTATGACATTTTACCTCCTGCATGGTTAAAAAAATCTGTTGAACAGTGCGGCACTGGGATTGTTGAGCTTATAGCTCCTGTTGTTTTTCCTTTGAACACATCTAGCTGTATTTGTTCATTGTAAAGCGCTGTTTCTGTGTTGAGAAACAGCTTGATTCAGTCAGACGTAACTCCAATCTCTTATTCTGAAGTCTCCAAAATAGTACTTTTGTAAAGTTTAATGTACAGTAAATTAAAAAGAAATCTCCTTATTGAAAATGCTGTAATTTGCTGCAACATATTGATCAAAGCTGTGGATTTTGTGAATCAGCTTAAATAAACTGAAGCAGCAGTTTGTGAAACATCTTTTTCTGAGTTTATGTAATTTGTTGTGAAACTCACACAAGTAGCCGATATCCTTCCCTACTTGTTCACCCCTTGTAAACTTGAAAGTGATTTCACACCAGAATGCCCCAGATTAATATTTTTCACACAAATCAAGTCGAACTCTAAATTCCCACATGCACTTGGATATCTCTAAGGAGCAACTGGGGCTCTAATGGGCCGTGTTTATGATCCGACTAAAAACATCCCCACTGTCGCCCGTGACATTTATTTTTCCATGTCACAAGCAGGGCTGAGTTTCTTTTCGCTGAAAGGTGCTTTCAACCACTGCACCACAATCTTCCTGTCATGAAGCCAACATTACTGTGAAAATATTCTTTCTCACAAAGAAAATGTGTTGCTGACGTGCTCAAGGTGCTGTCGACTTTTCACTGATTGCACACTTGTCACAGGAGTGAGTTGTTGCTTGTCACTTTGGCCACCTGAAGCTGTTTGCTGTTCTGGTTTTGACTTTTTTCTCTGTAATACATCAGGATAGAGCCACATTGATTCTGTTGCATGATAGTTGTAGCTGTACCCATGAACCCTCATTAATAATCCCCACACCGGTGTTTCTAATACATTTATAATCCTAATCTGGACTGTGTCTGCATAGTGCATTAAAATCACACTTGGTATTTTCCAACCAGTCTCTCGTCTCATTAAAATCACTCTCCAAATAACATGAATACACAAGAATTTGTCATGGTGACATTCGTCCCATTCAAACCAACTCAAAGCAACCAGGACACCGAGTACAAGGACAGCTGGATGTCATAAACACTGGAAAGGGAACATCACAAAACAGAGAGCCTCGACCGCTATAAATGTGTACAATAAAAGGATTAAAACTACCCATCGTTAATGGTTAATGGTGTTTTTAATGGCAGATTGATGGTTATATTGGGTGGTTGGAATAAAACCACTGAGCTTAGCCTGTATTCATGTGAGTAAATTTAATGTAGTTTGTCGGTATATATATATATATACACTTAACATAACGTAAATTTTCCATTTCCCTTGGAGAGTTTGGGCACCATAAAAAGGATCTGATCAGAGTAATCAATGACTATAAGAGACAAGAGAGGCAGATAAGATCTGCTTTAAACACTACAGATAGTTGAAATGCATTTGGAGGTGAAACCAATGCAACTGTCTCAAGAGAGAGTCATTTGAGTGTATCGGTGTATACAGTGATGAGTAAAGAAAAAACATAACAGAAATCTACAAATAATTTTATACTACAGTAGTTAGTTAATTAAACTTTATGTATTAGGGGTGCCCTGGTAGCTCACCTAATAGAGATTCCAGCCCGGGCCCTTTGCTGAATGTCATCCCCTCGCTCTCTCCCACCTTTCCTAGCTCTGTCAAATAAAGGCAAAAATGCCCCAAAAAATCTTTAAAAAAACCCCCAAACTATTTATTCAGGAATTCTCTTTGAGATCAACACACACACACACACACACACACACACACACACACACAGCCACACTAATTGAAATAATCCCATATATTATTAAAAATATGAGCTAGTAAAAGTTTAAAGTCCCTCAGAGGAATGAATGATTCTCTTATATTGCATTAAAGCAAACGTAATAAAGCTGCACTGATAATTCTTTCATGTTAACAATGGACGTGTAATGTGAAAGAGGTTGCTCGCAGTGATGAAGCCACAGATAATTACCATGAGACTCTGCAGTTCCCCTCAGCTCTACAGAGAGTTTTAGTGTCTTTCAGCTCCTTGTTATGGTTTTTATGGACCACAACTTTACTGTTTTGGCTCACTTTCAACACTCTGATCAGCGTTGTTTCTAGTCACAGCAGGCAGCTGTTTTCAGCAAGAGAAAAAAACCCCCCACTGTACACTACCTGCTCAACACCAAAATGGCAGACAGACAGTTAGCGACTAGCTGGTGAACATATTGGAGCATTTAGCAGCTAAAGAGCCAGGTATTTCCCTCAGGAGTTGGTGGAGACCAAAAACATAGAAAAAAGAGAGTTAATATTGGACATTCATCAGGTGGACAGAAACACGACTCTAAATAAATGTTAATGTTGCTCTATATCTGCTGGATGTGTAACAACTAACAACTTAAATGCAAAAATAAACAATATTTTGTTTACAGCTTGTTTCACTGCCCCCAAACAGCCAAAAAAAAAATCTTTTAGATATTTATGTTTACAACTTTAAAGGGAAGAAAATTAGTTTTAGATGAACTTTGATAAACAACCTCATCTTAATCCTGTGAAACATCCGTGTAATGTCTTGTGTGGCTTTGGAGGAGCTATGTCAAGTCACTATGACGTCATTAGTGGTGTCATGAGGGTTACCCCGGCTTGGGCTTAGAGACCTTGAATTTATAACAGAAAGCCTGAGTTGCAAACTGGGTATGTGGAGTTTGAAAGACAAGGGCGTTTAACAGGTAGGGAGGGTATAACGAAAGAGGGCATTGAGTTGCATTATGGGAAGTGTAGGATCCAGTGTTTTTTTGAGCTTGACCCAAAAACAGAAGGAGTAGTTCAGCACTCGGCTTTAGTCCTAGATATTTTGGGCTTTGCTGCATAGCTTTTGACCATTCTTCTTTTCTTTTTCCAAGAATACAAACTTCATGGAAATGCAACATTAAACTGCTGGAGTAAGCTTTTTAAGAGGTCAACTCTCTCGCAGTGTTTGTTTTTGTGATAAAATCCAGTTGAGATAGAAGAGCAAGAGTTCAGAGTGATGTAACTGTATTACATGAGTTGGGATTTGAAACTGCCAGTGAATCCTTGCGTGCTTTAAAAACACAATTCACCACCAGGACATCACTGGGCTGTAGAGATCTCAAAATCAAAATACATTTTCTGTGGACAAACACAGTCTGATCAATATGTACTCTTCACAGATACCATACAGATGTGATAAAATATAATCTAAAGGAAAGTCCATTATAATATCTTAAAGGATTAGCTTACAGGCCTAGCATGGAATGATTTACACTTCATCTTTTATTGAAAAAGTGTGTTTTTGTTAGGACTGACTGGAGGTGTTATGGCACATTTTAATGTCTCGATTAGTATTCATCCACATCCTGCATTAGCGTTTTTGAGCTGTCCTGGTTTGTGACCCCCGGGGTGTTAGCTGAGAGCGCTCAGATTGCTCTTTAGATGTTTACTTCAGGTTTATGCCATAATGGCGACTCCTGGCCCGTGCGGATCAAATCAGTTCATGAAAAGACATAAATCTGCTTACAGCTGAAAAGTGAGGGTTTATCCTGATGCTTCAGATTTAAGTATAATGTAACAGCAGCATGTGCAACAACATGTGTGTCATTGGGTTACTCCTGACTGCTCCTCTCCAATGATAATGGAGGATTTTCATGCAGTCTAGATTATGTGCTGAAAATAATGCCTCAGCACAACAATCAGTGGCACAGTGACCATTTCATTTTCTTTTTTCTTTTTTTTTGAGAGTGAGGGAGAGACCATCTGTTCCTCAGAACAAACTAAAAGCAGCGGCATTGTGAATTATTCATTTTTCCAACTGTAACACACTGTTAGAAACATTTGGTCTTGCTCTAAAAGCTTACCTTAGGACTTGAAGCAGTGTGCCTTTCCCTCACAGCCAACGGAAGATTGTAATGGATCCCTGGAGAGAGGGATATGGGAGTTATCTATGTCTCTATGCCTCGCTCATTCTCTCAACTCAGGTCTTTCTCCCCTTGAATACATAGATCTCTCTGTCTTATTCTCGGCTTTCCACCAACTATCATCGCTACCTCTGCAACAATCCTGATAGACACAGAGATCGGCTATTACCATATCACATGGGTGATTGCATCCTCTGTACAGGTGGTGTCTTCTGTGAAAATACTCTGCTATATATATATATGTTCTCTTTACCAGTAGCCAATATGGGGCTACTGTGTTTTGCTATTTGCAGAATACAGCAAGAACAAATGGATATCAAATTTAGTGACCTGAAAGGCACAGGTTGCTATTAGAAAACACGATGTCTTACCTTGAGTTCAAAGTCAACCTTCAAAGAGAGATTACCCATGATTTTCTGCTTCGCTACACACAAATTAAAACACACACCTGGCATTTCTAAAGGAAGATATTCATGCGTTTCAAATGGCTTTGCTGCTGTCTGTCCTGTTACAAAGAGATTATATGTTTTCATGAATGGTAGGTGGTCAGATGGATAGCTAACATCTGCCCTCATCTCCACTTCACAGGGTCCCGGGCACGGTTTGAAGACAGCGCTCCTCGGATTGTGGAAGACCCCTCGGATTTGATTGTCTCCAAGGGGGAGCCTGCCACCCTCAACTGCAAGGCAGAGGGCCGACCCACTCCGAGTATAGAGTGGTATAAGGATGGCGAGCGGGTGGAGACGGACAAAGATGACCCCCGTTCTCACCGCATGCTCCTGCCCAGCGGCTCCCTCTTCTTCCTGCGCATCGTACATGGACGCCGGAGCAAACCAGACGAGGGCGTCTACACCTGTGTGGCCCGCAACTACCTGGGAGAGGCCATTAGTCGTAATGCGTCACTTGATGTTGCCAGTAAGGCCCTATGTTATTGATTATAGTCCTGGAGGTGTGTGTGTGTGTGTGTGTGTGTCGCTGCACTTTTTTTTTTTTTGCACTATATGTTGATGCGTGTGCGTGTACAGCATGCAGATGCTTCGCAAGTTGTGTCCTAGATCTTTTTCCAGCCGTCTGGCAGCTTTAGGTCCAGTGGAGAGTTGACTGTGCTTAAAAATAATGATATGAAACAACCAGACTGTAGGAAGCACCCGCAAACAGATGCTGGTGTGAGTGGAGATAAATTCATTAATAAATGATAGCCTGTGGATTTGTTCCTAATTCTAGGCAACTGTGACAATAATGTATTTTGTCTTTAGCCCTTTGTTTTTTTGTGTGTGTTAGGTGTTTAACTGCAGCTTGAGAGTGAATTTAAACATTTTAGCTACTACTTAGCTGACCAAGCAAAAGAGTTAAGTACGTGACTACAAAGGTAACATGGATATAATAACAATACTATGACATGTTTAGTCTAGTTATTTTGGCTGACTTTGTAACATTTTAATATAGTAAAAGTTAAAAGTTGTCTATTCTGGTATTAGAAGCTGTGAAGCTTTCTGATGAAACTATACAAGTTAGACATTAAAGAGAAATTCTGTTGTTTTTTTTTTTACTTGGATGTCTTTTGGTCATGACAACGTATAAATGCACCAATCAGATACGCCGGATAGGTATGGATGCCGATTTTGACCACAGTTAGTGGATTGGGTATCGCCCATGATTTAATTCACATTAAATACCTTTTTTATATTTATTTATTTTTGTTCGTCAGTGTCATTATAAAATTAAGTGTTTCTGCTACCAGTAACAGTCATTCAGTCATGGCGGGTCCCAGCATCACATAAAATAATTTAAATGAATGTGCAGTGTACATATTTAAAGATGGGAAATAGACTATTAATAGACTGGTATTACACCTGTTTTTTTACGGTTTTGGCAGATATCCTCAATTGAGGTATAGGAATCAGTATCAGGAGAGAAAAAGTTGGATCAGTGCACCCCTAATTTAACTCAGAGATTGCAGAGATTTGGAAAACACAGACTCTGGCAAGATCAACGTCAGTCGATAAAGGAGTACGAGCCTCCTACAACATTCAAAACACTTTAGTTTAACAGAAAAAAACATTACCTCAAACACTTACGTTATGCTATGCAGCTCACTACAACAGCTGCAGGGATTTTCAGGGGACTACTTTCTGTGTTTATAGTTGGTCAGACTCAATGACAAGCGTTTGAGATGATTTCTGAAGTGTTTTGGAAAGCTGTAGGAGGATTGTGCTTCTTGCCTTTTCTTGCCAGAGTCTCCCAAATCTTTATAACGAAGGTCATGAATAAAATGTTATCATGAGTAATGCACTAAAGTATGAGAATAACACCCAGGTTGGCAAATGTCGGAATCTCCCCTTAAAAGACTTCTGGTTGATTAATCTCTTTACCGTTATGTCTATAATATGTCAGAAAATAGTGAAACATTTCCATTAGTCCAAGGTGATGCCTTCAAATGTCATATTTTGTCTGATCAACAGTCCAAACCCAAATATATTAAGTTAGCTGTCATATATGGAAAATTGTCACATTTGAGAAACTGGAACCAGTGAAATTTTGGTATTTTTGGTAAAAAAAATAAACCGTCACTGGTCTGTTATATTGAGGAATGTGCAGACGCTGTTTCTGACTTGTGGAGATCTTCTCTATGGCAGCAAGATTATGATCACATCACCTGAGAGTCCTCTCTGTGTGTAACAATAAGATCATGTGTTTGAGCATGCATGTATAGCTCTGTTTTCTTTGGGCAGGCGTGTTGTCTGAGAGTACAGCAGGGGAGTATGAGCTTTCTCCTATCTTTGTGAAAGCGCACTGAAGTAAAAAACTCCCAATAGGAGCCCTGTCTATTATTTTCCCTCCTCGGTCCAGGACACGTGCCATTGTCTTCCTTCCCTCCTAATTGTGCCAGTGTGGCTCGGCCCTGGGCTGAACTGCAGCTCTCTTTGGCATGAGGAAATGGATTAGTCAGTGGGTTGATTAGGGGAAGGAGCATAACAGATTAGCAAGGTCGAACTATCCTCGTTAAAAAACACAAAACAGCAATTTGAGCGCAGACTTATCTTTCACCATATTGAGGCTTCCTTACTGGGCGTGTGTGTAAGTGCTCATGGCTGGCTGACCTCATCTGTAGCTCATGTCCAAAAATAGGGACTGCCTCCTCAGATATACTGTATATTGGGAACCATAAGCAACTGCAACTAATGCAAATATCCAAGCTGGGAGAAGATATGATGCGTTTACTGTCATATTGCCTCTCGTTTATAATGAAATTTGGCATTGTGTGCAGCTGGAGATTAAGGTACAGTCATATTGGTGAAGGGATGACTCACCTGCAGGCACCTGTTTTGTTCTAATCTCACTGCCTCCAGCTAGTGAGGGCATATGCTAAGTCAGCATGGTGGTGGTCTTAGACTCCCCCCTCCCCTCTGTGTGAGGTTGTGCTGACTGTGGGGTGAGTAGTGACCCAATTAGCTCTGGCAGGGAGGTGTGTGTATGGGGTGGTATGCAGTGTTAATGAGAGGCCAGTTTTAAGCTGGTGGTCTTGTAGAAATGTGTGTGTGTGTGTGTGTGTGTGTGTGTGTGTGTATGCGTGTGTGTGTGTGTGTGTGTGTGTGTGTTGGTGGTGCCTATGTGTGAGGCAGAAGTCTGGGGGACAACAGGTGGGAGGAAGAAGAGCTTTAAATCGCCCACTGAGCAGTAATTAATACCAATGCATCTGTTCGACTGTTAGTATGTCTCTGAGTAGGGAGCAGGAGTGCTGACACTAACTTGGTTTTAACCACATTAATTACACATTAATTGCCAGTGAATGATGCATAATGTATTGTGCTGCGTGACTAAGACTTTTCTCTGCAGTGCACTTACAGATTTGCACTTCACTCACTCTAGCCACGTACGTCTTCGCCCCAGGATACTTAGCGTGTATTATGGGCACAACTTCCGCTCATTCTTTTCACTGAACTCATGCGAGCGTTAGCTGGCATTGCTTACGCTGACATACATATAAAAGGGTGTAAGGGGTATCATAAATGGTGGAGGAGCCAATGTGCACAACTCTGCGTGTCAAGCAAGCTGATTGGTTGATCCAACATCATGTTGGGACGTTTTCCATATTTTTTCATTCAGGGTTTAGGCATACACTTCAGCATAGTACTACCACATGTTATCTTCTAGGAGAGTGTAGAAAATTTAATTCCCATTTTGTTATCGTCCTGCCAATATACGTCAATGACTCCAAATTCTTTCTGAGGTCCAACAAACTGTCACACATTCATTGGATTAATGTGATTATACTGACTCTGAATGAAGCAATGAATAATCTAAAGAACTCTGAGGTAAGGAGGTAGCACACAACCGTGTCCATCTAAAAGCGGTACAGAGCAGAGTCAGTTATTTTTTTATTTATTTTTTATTTATTCTTTTGATAGCCGAGGGAAACCATTGCTGACAGGAACAATTGAGTTCAGCACATTGTTGTTTAAACCACAAATTTAGCTTGTGTATTCAAATGTCTCTTGTTTTGTCGGATCAGTTCAAAGCAGAAAGATATTCAGCTATATGTGACAAGGAACAGCTGCAAATCCTCACATTTCAGAAGCTGGATCCAGTGGATTTTAGCATTTTCAACTCAACAGAAAATAAACCATCACTGGTCAATTATACTGAGATAACCATGTTGAATGTTTATAAATGTAATACAGTTACAGTACTGTTCCTGACCTGAGGAAGACCACAAATTTAGTTTAGCCTGATTGTTTGTGCATCTCTGAACAGCTAAACTCGTCCCTCTTTTGAGCTAACGCTAACTTAGTTTGTTCACTTGTTCAGGTTGTCTTCCCATCCTTCAGTAGTTGAACGCATGATCACATCACATCAACCCGTTCAAGGTGTGACAGATTGTTTTCCCACAT